>CALNHX010004832.1:0-118987 GCA_940337035.1 Agriotes lineatus | reverse complement strand
CGTAAATGCCTAAACGGTTAAATTCTTAAACGCCTGAATGACTAAATTTCTAAAAGCCTAAATGTTTAAGTGTATAAATGCTTAAATGTATAAATGTCTAAATGCTTAAATGCGTAAATGACTAATTGCGTAAATACCTAAATGCCTAAATGCCAAAATGCTTAAATGGCTAAATGCCTAAATGTATAAATGTCTAAATGTCTAAACGTCTAAATGCCTAATTGCGTAAATGCCTAAGTACCTAAATGCCTAAATGCTTAAATGTATAAATGCTTAAATGTATAAAGGTCTAAATGCCTAAATGCCTAAATGCCTAATTGCGTAAATGCGTAAATGCCTAAATGGCTAAATACCTAAATGTATAAATGTCTAAATGCCTAAATGCCTAAATGCCTAATGCCTACATGCCTAAATGCCCAAATGTCTAAACGCCTAAATAGCTAAATTTGTAAAAGCCTAAATTCTTAAATGTATAAACGCTTAAATGTCTAAATGCCTAAGTGCCTAAATGCTTAATTGCGTAAATGCTTAAATGCCTAAATGGTTAAAGCCTAAATGCCTAAATGCCTAAATTGATAAGAGCCTACATGTTTAAATGTATAAATTCCTAATTCCTTATTTGCCTAAATGCCTAAATGAATAATTGCGTAAGTGCCTAAATGCCTAAATGCCTAAATGGCTAAGTGCTTAAATGTATAAATGTCTAAATGCCTAAATGCTCAAATGCCTAAATGCCTAAATGCTTAAATGCCTAAATGCCTAAATGCCTAAATTCCTAAATGTCTAAATGCTTAAATGCCCAATTGCCTAAATGCCTAAATGCCTAAATGGCTAAGTGCTTAAATGTATAAATGTCTAAATGCCTAAATGCTCAAATGCCTAAATGCCTAAATGCTTAAATACCTAAATGCCTAAATGCCTATATGTCTAAATGCCTAAATGCCTAAATGCCTAAATGCCTAAATGCTTAAATACCAAAATTTCTAAATTCCTAAATGCCAAAATGTCCAAATGCCTAAATACCTAAATGTCTAAATGTATAAATGACTAAATGCTCGAATGCCTAAATGCCAAAATGCCTAAATGCCTAAATGCCTAATGCCTACATGCCTAAATGCCCAAATGTCTAAACGCCTGAATGACTAAATTTCTAAAAGCCTAAATGTTTAAGTGTATAAATGCTTAAATGTATTAATGTCTAAATGCTTAAATGCGTAAATGCCTAATTGCGTAAATGCCTAAATGCCTAAATGCCTAAATGGCTAAATGCCTAAATGTATAAATGTCTAAATGTCTAAATGCCTAAATACCTAATTGCGTAAATGCCTAAGTACCTAAATGCCTAAATGCTTAAATGTATAAATGCTTAAATGTATAAAGGTCTAAATGCCTAAATGCCTAAATGCCTAATTGCGTAAATGCGTATATGCCTAAATGGCTAAATACCTAAATGTATAAATGTCTAAATGCCTAAATTCCTAAATGCCTAATGCCTACATGCCTACATGCCCAAATGTCTAAACGCCTAAATGGCTAAATTTCTAAAAGCCTAAATGCTTAAATGTATAAACGCTTAAATGTCTAAATGCCTAAGTGCCTAAATGCTTAATTGCGTAAATGCTTAAATGCCTAAAAGGTTAAAAGCCTAAATGCTTAAATGCCTAAATTGATAAGAGCCTACATGTTTAAATGTATAAATGCCTAATTATCTATATGCCTAAATGCCTAAATGAATAATTGCGTAAGTGCCTAAATGCCTAAATGCCTAAATGGCTAAGTGCTTAAATGTATAAATGTCTAAATTCCTAAATGCTTAAATGCCTAAATGCCTAAAAGCTTAAATGCCTAAATGCCTAAATGCCTAAATTCCTAAATGTCTAAATGTTTAAATGCCTAATTGCCTAAATGCCTAAATGCTTAAATGCCTACATGTCTAAATGTATAAATGTCTAAATGCTTAAATGCCTAAATGCTTAACGTATAAATACTTAAATGCCTAAATGCCTATATGTCTAAATGCCTAAATGCCTAAATGCCTAAATGCCTAAATAGGCAAATGCCTAAATGGTTAAATGCCTAAATGCCTAAATGTATAGGAGCCTACATGTTTAACTGTATAAATGCCTAAATGCCTAAATGCTTAAATGCCTAAATGCATTAGTGTCTAAATGCCTAAATGCCTAAATGCCTAAATTATTAAACGCTTAAATGCCTAAACGCCTAAATGCCTAAATGTACAAATGCGTAAACGTCTAAATGCCTAAATGTCTAAATGTGTAAATTTATAAATGATTAAATGTCTAAATGACTAAATGCTTAAATGCTTAATTGTATAATTGTTTAAATGCCTAAATGCCTAAATGCCTAAATGACTAAATGCTTAAATGCCTATACGCCTAAATGTATAAATACCTAAATGCCTAAATGCCTATATGTCTAAATGCCTAAATGCCTAAATGCCTAAATGCCTAAATGCTTAAATACCAAAATTTCTAAATTCCTAAATGCCAAAATGTCCAAATGCCTAAATACCTAAATGTCTAAATGTATAAATGACTAAATGCTCGAATGCCTAAATGCCAAAATGCCTAAACGCCTAAATGCCTAATGCCTACATGCCTAAATGCCCAAATGTCTAAACGCCTGAATGACTAAATTTCTAAAAGCCTAAATGTTTAAGTGTATAAATGCTTAAATGTATTAATGTCTAAATGCTTAAATGCGTAAATGCCTAATTGCGTAAATGCCTAAATGCCTAAATGCCTAAATGGCTAAATGCCTAAATGTATAAATGTCTAAATGTCTAAATGCCTAAATACCTAATTGCGTAAATGCCTATGTACCTAAATGCCTAAATGCTTAAATGTATACATGCTTAAATGTATAAAGGTCTAAATGCCTAAATGCCTAAATGCCTAATTGCGTAAATGCGTATATGCCTAAATGGCTAAATACCTAAATGTATAAATGTCTAAATGCCTAAATTCCTAAATGCCTAATGCCTACATGCCTAAATGCCCAAATGTCTAAACGCCTAAATGGCTAAATTTCTAAAAGCCTAAATGCTTAAATGTATAAACGCTTAAATGTCTAAATGCCTAAGTGCCTAAATGCTTAATTGCGTAAATGCTTAAATGCCTAAAAGGTTAAAAGCCTAAATGCTTAAATGCCTAAATTGATAAGAGCCTACATGTTTAAATGTATAAATGCCTAATTATCTATATGCCTAAATGCCTAAATGAATAATTGCGTAAGTGCCTAAATGCCTAAATGCCTAAATGGCTAAGTGCTTAAATGTATAAATGTCTAAATTCCTAAATGCTTAAATGCCTAAATGCCTAAAAGCTTAAATGCCTAAATGCCTAAATGCCTAAATTCATAAATGTCTAAATGTTTAAATGCCTAATTGCCTAAATGCCTAAATGCTTAAATGCCTACATGTCTAAATGTATAAATGTCTAAATGCTTAAATGCCTAAATGCTTAACGTATAAATACTTAAATGCCTAAATGCCTATATGTCTAAATGCCTAAATGCCTAAATGCCTAAATGCCTAAATAGGCAAATGCCTAAATGGTTAAATGCCTAAATGCCTAAATGTATAGGAGCCTACATGTTTAACTGTATAAATGCCTAAATGCCTAAATGCTTAAATGCCTAAATGCATTAGTGTCTAAATGCCTAAATGCCTAAATGCCTAAATTATTAAACGCTTAAATGCCTAAACGCCTAAATGCCTAAATGTACAAATGCGTAAACGTCTAAATGCCTAAATGTCTAAATGTGTAAATTTATAAATGATTAAATGTCTAAATGACTAAATGCTTAAATGCTTAATTGTATAATTGTTTAAATGCCTAAATGCCTAAATGCCTAAATGACTAAATGCTTAAATGCCTATACGCCTAAGTACCTAAATGCCTAAGTGCGTTAATTCCTATATACCGAAATGCTTAAATAGCCAAATTCCTAGATGCCTAAACGCCCCAATGCCTAAATGCCTAAATGTCTATATGCCTAAATGCCTAAATGCGTAAATGCCTAAATGTGTAAATGTCCAAATACCTAAATGTCTAAATACCTAAATGTATAAATGTCTAAATGCCTAAATTCCTAAGTGCCTAATGCCTACATGCCTAAATGCCCAAATGTCTAAACGCCTAAATGGCTAAATTTCTAAAAGCCTAAATGCTTAAATGTATAAACGCTTAAATGTCTAAATGCCTAAGTGCCTAAATGCTTAATTGCGTAAATGCTTAAATGCCTAAAAGGTTAAAAGCCTAAATGCTTAAATGCCTAAATTGATAAGAGCCTACATGTTTAAATGTATAAATGCCTAATTATCTATATGCCTAAATGCCTAAATGAATAATTGCGTAGGTGCCTAAATGCCTAAATGCCTAAATGGCTAATTGCTTAAATGTATAAATGTCTAAATTCCTAAATGCTTAAATGCCTAAATGCCTAAAAGCTTAAATGCCTAAATGCCTAAATGCCTAAATTCCTAAATGTCTAAATGTTTAAATGCCTAATTGCCTAAATGCCTAAATGCTTAAATGCCTACATGTCTAAATGTATAAATGTCTAAATGCTTAAATGCCTAAATGCTTAACGTATAAATACTTAAATGCCTAAATGCCTATATGTCTAAATGCCTAAATGCCTAAATGCCTAAATGCCTAAATAGGCAAATGCCTAAATGGTTAAATGCCTAAATGCCTAAATGTATAGGAGCCTACATGTTTAACTGTATAAATTCCTAAATGCCTAAATGCTTAAATGCCTAAATGCATTAGTGTCTAAATGCCTAAATGCCTAAATGCCTAAATTATTAAACGCTTAAATGCCTAAACGCCTAAATGCCTAAATGTACAAATGCGTAAACGTCTAAATGCCTAAATGTCTAAATGTGTAAATTTATAAATGATTAAATGTCTAAATGACTAAATGCTTAAATGCTTAATTGTATAATTGTCTAAATGCCTAAATGCCTAAATGCCTAAATGACTAAATGCTTAAATGCCTATACGCCTAAGTACCTAAATGCCTAAATGCGTTAATTCCTATATACCGAAATGCTTAAATAGCCAAATTCCTAGATGCCTAAACGCCCCAATGCCTAAATGCCTAAATGTCTATATGCCTAAATGCCTAAATGCGTAAATGCCTAAATGTGTAAATGTCCAAATACCTAAATGTCTAAATGCCTAAATGCCTAACTGCCTAAATGTACAAATGCTTAAATGCTTAATTGCCTAAATGTCTAAATGCCGAAATGCCTAAATGCTTAATGCCTAATGTATAAATGCCTAAATGTCTAAATGCCTAAATGCCTAAATGCCTGAATGGTTAAGTGCCTAAATGTCTAAATGTATAAATGTCTAAATGCTTAAATGCCTAAATGCTTAACGTATAAATACTTAAATGCCTAAATGCCTAGATGCCTAAGTGCCTAAATGGGTAAATGCCTAAATGCCTAAATACCTAAATGCATAGGTGTCTAAGTGCCTAAATGCCTACAAGCTGAAATGCCTAAACGCCTAGATGCCTAAACCCTACATGTGTAAATGTATAAATGCCTAAACGTCTAAATGCCTAAATGTCTAAGTATATGTGTCCAAATACTTAAATGTCTAAACATATAAATTCTTAAATGTCCAAATGCTTAAATGCTTAACTGCCTAAATGTATAAATGCCTAAATGCCTAATTGCCTAAATGTTTAAATGCCTAAATGCCTAAATGCTTAAATGCATAAATGCCTAAATGCCTAAATTTCTAAATGTCTAAATGCTTAAATGCCTAACTGCCTAAATGTATAAATGCTTAAATGCCTAATTGCCTAAATGTATAAATGCTTAAATGCCTAATTGCCTAAATGCTTAAATGCTTAAATGCATAAATGCTTAAATGCGTAAATGCCAAAATGTATAAATGCCTCAATGTCTAAATGTTTAAATGCCTAACTGCCTAAATGTATAAATGCTTAAATACCTAAATGCCTAAATGCCTAGATGCCTAAATGCCTAAATGCCTAAATGCTTAAATGGGTAAATGCCTAAATGCTTAAATGCCTAAATGCCTAAATGTATAGGAGCCTACTTGTTTAACTGTATAAATGCCTAAATGTCTAAATGCATAAATGCCTAAATGCATAGGTGTCAAAATGTCTAAATGCCTAAATGCCTAAATGCCTAATTGCCTAAATGCCTAAATGTTTAAATGCTTAAATGGTCAAATTCCTAGATGCTTAAACTCCCAAATGCTTAAATGCCTAAATGTATATATGCCTAAGTGCCTAAGTGCCTAAATGCCTAAATGTGTAAATGTCCAAATACCTAAACTCCTAAATGACTAAATGTATAAATGCGTAAACGTCTAAATTCCTAAATGTCTAAATGTATAAACTTATAAGTGCTTAAATGTCTAAATGCCTAAATGCTTAATGCCTAATGTATAAATGCCTAAATGTCTAAATGCCTAAATGTATAAGAGCCTACATGTTTAAATGTATAAATGCCTAAATATCTAAATGCCTAGATGCCTAAATGAATAATTGCGTAAATGCCTAAATGCTTAAATGCCTAAATGGATAAGATCCTACATGTTTAAATGTATAAATGCCTAAATATCTAAATGCCTAAATGCCTAACTGCGTAAATGCTTAAATGCCTAAATAGTGAAAAGTATAAATGCCTAAATGTCTAAATGTCTAAAGTCTAAATGTCTAAATGTCTAAATGTATAGATGTATAAATGCTTAAATGCCTAAATACTTAAATGCCTAAATATATAATGTCTAAATGCCTAACTGCCTAAATGCGTAATTGCGTAAATACCTAGATGCCTAAATACCTAAATGGGTAAATGCCTAAATGTCTAAATGCCTAAATGCATAGTTGTCTAAGTGCCTAAATGCCTACATGCTGAAATGCCTAAACGCCTAAATGGCTAAACGCCTACATGTGTCAATGTATAAATGCCTAAACGTCTAAATACCTAAATGTCTAAGTATATGTGTCCAAATACCTAAATGTCTAAACATATAAATTCTTAAGTGCTTAACTGCCTAAATGTATAAATGCTTATATGCCTAATTGCCTAAATGTTTAAATGCCTAAATGCCTAAATGCTTAAATGCATATGTGCCTAAATGCCTAAATTCCTAAATGTCTGAGTGCCTAAATGCCTAACTGCCTAAATGTATAAATGATTAAATGCCTAATTGCCTAAAAGTATAAATCCCTAAATGCCTAAATGCTTAAATGCCTAAATGCCTAAGTGTATAAATGCCTCAATGTCTAAATGTTTAAATGCCTAACTGCCTAAATGTATAGATGCTTACATACCTAAAAGCCTAAATGCCTAAATGCCTAAATGCCTAAATGCTAAAATGGCTAAATGCCTAAATGCTTAAATGCCTTAATGTCTAAATGCCTAATTGTATAAATGTCTAAATGCCTACATGCCTAAATGCCTAATTGCCTAAATGCCTAAATGTTTAAATGCATAAATGTCTAACTGCCTAATGATTACATGCCTAAATGGCTAGATGCCTAAATGCCTAAGTGTCTAAATGCCTAAATGTCTAAATGCATGTGTCCAAATACCTAAATGTCTAAACGTATAAATTCTTAAATGTCTAAATGCTTAAATGCCAAACTGCCTAATTGTATAAATTCTTAAATGCCTAATTGCCTAAATGCTTAAATGCCTAAGTGCCTAAACGATTAAATGTTTTAATGCCTAAATCCCTAAATTCCTAGATCTCTAAATGCTTAAATGCCTAACCGCCTAAAAGCTTAAATGTCTAAATGTATAAATGTCTAATTGCTTAAATACCTAACTGCCTAAATGTATAAATGCTTAAATGCCTAAATGCCTATATGTCTAAATCCCTAAATTCCTAACTGCCTAAATGCCTAAATAGGTAGATGCCTAAATGTTTAAATGCCTCAATGTATAGGAGCCTACATGTTTAACTGTATAAATGCCTAAATGTCTAAATGCTTAAATGCCTAAATGCATTAGTGTCTAAATGCCTAAATGCCTAAATGCCTAAATGCCTAAATTATTAAACGCTTAAATGCCTAAACGCCTAAATGCCTAAATGTACAAATGCGTAAACGTCTAAACGCCTAAATGTTTAAATGCCTAATTGTATAAATATCTAAATGCCTAAATGCCTAAATTATACAACGCTTAAATGCCTAAACGCCTAAATGCCTAAATGTACAAAAGCGTAAACGTCTAAACGCCTAAATGTTTAAATGCCTAATTGTATAAATATCTAAATGCCTAAATGCCTAAATGAATAAATGCCTAAATGCCTAAACGCCTAACTGCCTAAATGAGTAATTGCGTAAATGCCTAGAAGCCTAAATGCCTAAATGGGTAAATGCCTAAATGCCTAAATGCCTAAATGCATAGGTGTCTAAGTGCCTAAATGCCTACATGCTGAAGTGCCTAAACGGCTAAATGCCTAAACACCTACATGTGTAAATGTATAAATTCCTAAGCGCCTAAATGCCTAAATGTCTAAGTATATGTGTCCAAATACTTAAATGTCTAAACATATAAATTCTTAAATTTCCAAATGCTTAAATGCTTAACTGCCTAAATGTATAAATGCCTAATTGCCTAAATGTTTAATTGCCTAAATGCCTAAATGCTTAAATGCATAAATGCCTAAATGCATAAATTCCTAAATGTCTAAATGCTTAAATGCCTAACTGCCTAAATGTATAAATGCTTAAATGCCTAATTGCCTAAATGTATAAATGCTTAAATGCCTAATTGCCTAAATGCTTAAATGCCTAAATGCCTAAATGCTTAAATGCCTAAATGCCTAAATGTATAAATGCCTCAATGTCTAAATGTTTAAATGACTAACTGCCTAAATGTATAAATGCTTAAATACCTAAATGCCTAAATGCCTAAATGCCTAAATGCCTAAATGCTTAAATGGCTAAATGCCTAAATGCTTAAATGCCTAAATGCCTAAATGTATAGGAGCCTACATGTTTAACTGTATAAATGCCTAAATGTCTAAATGCCTAGATGCCTAAATGCCTAATTGCGTAAATGCTTAAATGCCTAAATGGTTAAAAGTATAAACGCCTAAACGTCTAAATGCCTAAATGTCTAAATGTCTAGATGTATAGATGTATAAATTCTTAAATGCCTAAATACTTAAATGCCTAAATATCTAAATGTCTAAATGCCTAACTGCCTAAATGAGTAATTGCGTAAATGCCTAGATGCCTAAATGCCTAAATGGGTAAATGCCTAAATGCCTAAATGCCTAAATGCATAGGTGTCTAAGTGCCTAAATGCCTACATGCTGAAATGAATAAACGGCTAAATGCTTGAACACCTACATGTGTAAATTTATAAATGCCTAAGCGTCTAAATGCCTAAATGTCTAAGTATATGTGTCCAAATACTTAAATGTCTAAACATATAAATTCTTAAATTTCCAAATGCTTAAATGCTTAACTGCCTAAATGTATAAATGCCTAATTGCCTAAATGTTTAAATGCCTAAATGCCTAAATGCTTAAATGCATAAATGCCTAAATGCCTAAATTCCTAAATGTCTAAATGCTTAAATGCCTAACTGCCTAAATGTATAAATGCTTAAATGCCTAATTGCATAAATGTATAAATGCTTAAATGCCTAATTGCCTAAATGATTAAATGCCTAAATGCCTAAATGCTTAAATGCCTAAATGCCTAAATGTATTAATGCCTCAATGTCTAAATGTTTAAATGCCTAACTGCCTAAAAGTATAAATGCTTAAATACTTAAATGCCTAAATGCCTAAATGCCTAAATGCCTAAATGCTTAAATGGCTAAATGCCTAAATGCTTATATGCCTAAATGCCTAAATGTATAGGAGCCTACATGTTTAACTGTATAAATGCCTAAATGTCTAAATGCCTAAATGCCTAAATGCATAGGTTTCTAAATGTCTAAATGCCTAAATGCCTGAATGCCTAATTGCCGAAATACCTAAATGTTTAAATGCTTAAATGGTCAAATTTCTAGATGCCTAAACGCCCAAATGCCTAAATGCTTAATGCCTAATGTATAAATGCTTAAATGTCTAAATGCCTAAATGGATAAGAGCCTACATGTTTAAATGTATAAATGCCTAAATATCTAAATGCCTACATGCCTAAATGAATGTTTGCGTAAATGCCTAAATGCTTAAATGCCTAAATGGATAAGATCCTACATGTTTAAATGTATAAATGCCTAAATATCTAAATGCCCAAATGCATAAATGCGTAATTGCGTAAATGGCTAGATGCCTAAATGCCTAAATGGGTAAATGCTTAAATGACTAAATGCTTAAATGCATAGTTGTCTAAGTGCCTCAATGCCTACATGCTGAAATGCCTAAACGATTAAATGCCTAAACGCCTACATGTGTAAATGTATAAATGCCTAAACGTCTAAATGCCTAAATGTCTAAGTATATGTGTCCAAATACCTAAATATGTAAACATATAAATTCTTAAATGTCCAAATGCTTAAATGCTTAACTGCCTAAATGTATAAATGCTTATATGCCTAATTGCCTAGATGTTTAAATGCCTAAATGCCTAAATGTTTAAATGCATAAATGCCTAAATGCCTAAATTCCTAAATGTCTAAATGCTTAAATGCCTAACTGCCTAAATGTATAAATGCTTAAATGCCAAATTGCCTAAATGTATAAATGCTTAAATGCCTAATTGCCTAAATGCTTAAATGCCTAAATGCCTAAATGCTTAAATGCCTAAGTGCGTAAATGTATAAATGCCTCAATGTCTAAATGTTTAAATGCCTAACTGCCTAAATGTATAAATGCTTAAATACCTAAATGCCTAAATGCCTAAATGCCTAAATGCCTAAATGCTAAAATGGCCAAATGCCTAAATGCTTAAGTGCCTAAATGTCTAAATGTATAGGAGCCTACATGTTTAACTGTATAAATGCCTAAGTGTCTAAATGCGTAAGTGCATAGGTGTCTAAATGTCTAAATGCCTAAATGCCTAAATGTTTAAATGCATAAATGTCTAATTACCTATTGCCTAAAAGCCTAAATGCCTAAATGCCTAAATGCCTAAATGCCTAAATGTCTAAATGCTTAAATGGCCAAATTCCTAGATGCCTAAACGCCCAAATGCCTAAATGCCTAAATGTCTATATGCCTAAATAGCTAAATGCCTAAATGCCTAAATGTGTAAATGTCCAAATACCTAAACGCCTAAATTCCTAAATGTATAAATGCCTAAACGTCTAAATGCCTAAATGTCTAAATGTATAAACTTATAAGTGCTTAAATGTCTAAATGCCTAAATGTTTAAATGCCTATTTGTACAAATGTCTAAATGCCTAAATGCCTAAATGCCTAATTGCCTAAATGCCTAAATGTTTAAATGCATAAATGTCTAACTGCCTAATGCCTAAATGCCTAAATGGCTAAATGCCCAAGTGCCTAAATGTCTAAATGCTTAAATGGCCAAATTTCTAGATGCCTAAACGCCCTAATGCCTAAATGCTTAAATGTCTATATGCCTAAGTGCCTAAATGCCTAAATAACTAAATGTGTAAATGTTCAAATACCTAAATGTTTAAATGCATAAACGCCTAAATTTCTAAATGTGTAAATGCTTAAATGCCTAATTGCCTAAATGCTTAAATGCTTAAATGCCTAAATGTATAAATAATTAAATAAATAATTGCCTTAATGCTTAAATGCCTAAATGACTAAATGCTTAAATGACTAACTGCCTAAATGTATAAATGCTTAAATGCCTAAATGCCTAAATGCCTAAATGCCTAAATGTTTAAATGCCTAAATGCCTAAATGGCTGAATGCCTAAATTCGTAAATGCCTAAATGTATAGGAGCCTACATGATTTACTATACAAATTCCTAAATGTCTAAATGCCTAAATGAATAAATGCATAGGTGTATAAATGTCTAAATGCCTAAATGCCTAAATTATTAAACGCTTAAATGCCTAAACGCCTAAATGCCTAAATGTATAAATGCCTAAATATCTAAATGCCTAAATGCCTAAATGCCTAATTGCGTAAATGCTTAAATGCCTAAATGGTTAAAAGGATAAATGCCTAAATGTCTAAATGCCTAAATGTCTAAATGTCTAAATGTATAGATGTATAAATGCTTAAATGCCTAAATACCTAAATGCCTAAATATCTAAATGTCTAAATGCCTAACTGCCTAAATGCGTAATTGCGTAAATGCCTAGATACCTAAATGCCTAAATGGGTAAATGCCTAAATGCCTAAATGCCTAAATGCACAAGTGTCTAAGTGCTTAAATGCCTACATGCTGAAATGCCTAAACGCCTAAATGCCTAAACGCCTACATGTGTAAATGTATAAATGCCTAAACGTCTAAATGCCTAAATGTCTATGCATATGTGTCCAAATACCTAAATGTCTAAACATATAAATTCTTAAATGTCCAAATGCTTAAATGCCTAACTGCCTAAATGTATAAATGCTTAAATGCGTAATTGCCTAAATGCTTAAATGCATAAATGCCTAAATGCCCAAAATTCCTAAAAATATAAATGCTTAAATGCCTAAATGGCTAAATGCCTAAATGCTTAATGCCTAATGTATAAATGTCTAAATGCCTAAAATCCTAAATGCCTAAATGTCTAAATGTATAAATGCCTAAATGTTCAAGTGCCTAAATGCCTAAATGCTGAAACACCTAAACGCCTAAATGTGTAGATGTACAAATGCCTAAACGTTTAAGTGTCTAAATATATAAGTGTCCAAATACCGAAATGTCTCAGAGTATAAATGCCTAAATGTTTAAATGCTTAAATGTCTAACTGTATAAATCTAAAATGCTTAAATGCCTAATTGCCTAAATGCTTAAATGCCTAAATGCGTAAATGCCTAAACGGTTAAATTCTTAAACGCCTGAATGACTAAATTTCTAAAAGCCTAAATGTTTAAGTGTATAAATGCTTAAATGTATAAATGTCTAAATGCTTAAATGCGTAAATGACTAATTGCGTAAATACCTAAATGCCTAAATGCCAAAATGCTTAAATGGCTAAATGCCTAAATGTATAAATGTCTAAATGTCTAAACGCCTAAATGCCTAATTGCGTAAATGCCTAAGTACCTAAATGCCTAAATGCTTAAATGTATAAATGCTTAAATGTATAAAGGTCTAAATGCCTAAATACCTAAATGCCTAATTGCGTAAATGCGTAAATGCCTAAATGGCTAAATACCTAAATGTATAAATGTCTAAATGCCTAAATGCCTAAATGCCTAATGCCTACATGCCTAAATGCCCAAATGTCTAAACGCCTAAATAGCTAAATTTGTAAAAGCCTAAATTCTTAAATGTATAAACGCTTAAATGTCTAAATGCCTAAGTGCCTAAATGCTTAATTGCGTAAATGCTTAAATGCCTAAATGGTTAAAGCCTAAATGCCTAAATGCCTAAATTGATAAGAGCCTACATGTTTAAATGTATAAATGCCTAATTCCTTATTTGCCTAAATGCCTAAATGAATAATTGCGTAAGTGCCTAAATGCCTAAATGCCTAAATGGCTAAGTGCTTAAATGTATAAATGTCTAAATGCCTAAATGCTCAAATGCCTAAATGCCTAAATGCTTAAATGCCTAAATGCCTAAATGCCTAAATTCCTAAATGTCTAAATGCTTAAATGCCCAATTGCCTAAATGCCTAAATGCTTAAATGCCTAAATGTCTAAATGTATAAATGTCTAAATGCTTAAATGCCTAACTGCCTAAATGTATAAATACCTAAATGCCTAAATGCCTATATGTCTAAATGCCTAAATGCCTAAATGCCTAAATGCCTAAATGCTTAAATACCAAAATTTCTAAATTCCTAAATGCCAAAATGTCCAAATGCCTAAATACCTAAATGTCTAAATGTATAAATGACTAAATGCTCGAATGCCTAAATGCCAAAATGCCTAAATGCCTAAATGCCTAATGCCTACATGCCTAAATGCCCAAATGTCTAAACGCCTGAATGACTAAATTTCTAAAAGCCTAAATGTTTAAGTGTATAAATGCTTAAATGTATTAATGTCTAAATGCTTAAATGCGTAAATGCCTAATTGCGTAAATGCCTAAATGCCTAAATGCCTAAATGGCTAAATGCCTAAATGTATAAATGTCTAAATGTCTAAATGCCTAAATACCTAATTGCGTAAATGCCTAAGTACCTAAATGCCTAAATGCTTAAATGTATAAATGCTTAAATGTATAAAGGTCTAAATGCCTAAATGCCTAAATGCCTAATTGCGTAAATGCGTATATGCCTAAATGGCTAAATACCTAAATGTATAAATGTCTAAATGCCTAAATTCCTAAATGCCTAATGCCTACATGCCTAAATGCCCAAATGTCTAAACGCCTAAATGGCTAAATTTCTAAAAGCCTAAATGCTTAAATGTATAAACGCTTAAATGTCTAAATGCCTAAGTGCCTAAATGCTTAATTGCGTAAATGCTTAAATGCCTAAAAGGTTAAAAGCCTAAATGCTTAAATGCCTAAATTGATAAGAGCCTACATGTTTAAATGTATAAATGCCTAATTATCTATATGCCTAAATGCCTAAATGAATAATTGCGTAAGTGCCTAAATGCCTAAATGCCTAAATGGCTAAGTGCTTAAATGTATAAATGTCTAAATTCCTAAATGCTTAAATGCCTAAATGCCTAAAAGCTTAAATGCCTAAATGCCTAAATGCCTAAATTCCTAAATGTCTAAATGTTTAAATGCCTAATTGCCTAAATGCCTAAATGCTTAAATGCCTACATGTCTAAATGTATAAATGTCTAAATGCTTAAATGCCTAAATGCTTAACGTATAAATACTTAAATGCCTAAATGCCTATATGTCTAAATGCCTAAATGCCTAAATGCCTAAATAGGCAAATGCCTAAATGGTTAAATGCCTAAATGCCTAAATGTATAGGAGCCTACATGTTTAACTGTATAAATGCCTAAATGCCTAAATGCTTAAATGCCTAAATGCATTAGTGTCTAAATGCCTAAATGCCTAAATGCCTAAATTATTAAACGCTTAAATGCCTAAACGCCTAAATGCCTAAATGTACAAATGCGTAAACGTCTAAATGCCTAAATGTCTAAATGTGTGAATTTATAAATGATTAAATGTCTAAATGACTAAATGCTTAAATGCTTAATTGTATAATTGTTTAAATGCCTAAATGCCTAAATGCCTAAATGACTAAATGCTTAAATGCCTATACGCCTAAGTACCTAAATGCCTAAATGCGTTAATTCCTATATACCGAAATGCTTAAATAGCCAAATTCCTAGATGCCTAAACGCCCCAATGCCTAAATGCCTAAATGTCTATATGCCTAAATGCCTAAATGCGTAAATGCCTAAATGTGTAAATGTCCAAATACCTAAATGTCTAAATACCTAAATGTATAAATGTCTAAATGCCTAAATTCCTAAATGCCTAATGCCTACATGCCTAAATGCCCAAATGTCTAAACGCCTAAATGGCTAAATTTCTAAAAGCCTAAATGCTTAAATGTATAAACGCTTAAATGTCTAAATGCCTAAGTGCCTAAATGCTTAATTGCGTAAATGCTTAAATGCCTAAAAGGTTAAAAGCCTAAATGCTTAAATGCCTAAATTGATAAGAGCCTACATGTTTAAATGTATAAATGCCTAATTATCTATATGCCTAAATGCCTAAATGAATAATTGCGTAAGTGCCTAAATGCCTAAATGCCTAAATGGCTAATTGCTTAAATGTATAAATGTCTAAATTCCTAAATGCTTAAATGCCTAAATGCCTAAAAGCTTAAATGCCTAAATGCCTAAATGCCTAAATTCCTAAATGTCTAAATGTTTAAATGCCTAATTGCCTAAATGCCTAAATGCTTAAATGCCTACATGTCTAAATGTATAAATGTCTAAATGCTTAAATGCCTAAATGCTTAACGTATAAATACTTAAATGCCTAAATGCCTATATGTCTAAATGCCTAAATGCCTAAATGCCTAAATGCCTAAATAGGCAAATGCCTAAATGGTTAAATGCCTAAATGCCTAAATGTATAGGAGCCTACATGTTTAACTGTATAAATGCCTAAATGCCTAAATGCTTAAATGCCTAAATGCATTAGTGTCTAAATGCCTAAATGCCTAAATGCCTAAATTATTAAACGCTTAAATGCCTAAACGCCTAAATGCTTAAATGTACAAATGCGTAAACGTCTAAATGCCTAAATGTCTAAATGTGTAAATTTATAAATGATTAAATGTCTATATGACTAAATGCTTAAATGCTTAATTGTATAATTGTCTAAATGCCTAAATGCCTAAATGCCTAAATGACTAAATGCTTAAATGCCTATACGCCTAAGTACCTAAATGCCTAAATGCGTTAATTCCTATATACCGAAATGCTTAAATAGCCAAATTCCTAGATGCCTAAACGCCCCAATGCCTAAATGCCTAAATGTCTATATGCCTAAATGCCTAAATGCGTAAATGCCTAAATGTGTAAATGTCCAAATACCTAAATGTCTAAATGCCTAAATGCCTAACTGCCTAAATGTACAAATGCTTAAATGCTTAATTGCCTAAATGTCTAAATGCCGAAATGCCTAAATGCTTAATGCCTAATGTATAAATGCCTAAATGTCTAAATGCCTAAATGCCTAAATGCCTGAATGGTTAAATGCCTAAATGTATAAATGTCTAAATGCCTAAATGCTTAAATGCCTAATTGCGTAAATGCCTAAATGCCTAAATGCCAAAATGGTTAAATGTATAAATGCCTAATTATCTAATTGCCTAAATGGTTAAATGCCTAATTGCGTAAATGCTTAAATGCCTAAATGCCTAAATCGTTAAATGACCAAATGCCTAATAGCCTAAATGCCTAATTTGATAAGAGCCTACATGTCTAAATGCCTAAATGGCTAAATGTATAAATGTCTAAGTGCAAAATTGATAAGGGCCTACATGCCTAAATGCCTAAATGCCTAAATGTATAAATGTATAAATGCCTAAGTGTCAAAATGCCTAAATGCCTAAATGTATAAAAGTATAAATGCCTAAATGTCTAAATGCTTAAATGCCTAAATTGATAAGAGCCTACATGTTTAAATGTATAAATGCCTAATTATCTATATGCCTAAATGCCTAAATGAATAATTGCGTAAGTGCCTAAATGCCTAAATGCCTAAATGGCTAAGTGTTTAAATGTATAAATGTCTAAATGCCTAAATGCTTAAATGCCTAAATGCCTAAATGCTTAAATGCCTAAATGCCTAAATGCCTAAATTCCTAAATGTCTAAATGCTTAAATGCCTAATTGCCTAAATGCCTAAATGCTTAAATGCCTAAATTTCTAAATGTATAAATGTCTAAATGCTTAAATTCCTAACTGCCTAAATGTATAAATACTTAAATGCCTAAATGCCTATATGTCTAAATGCCGAAATGCCTAAATGCCTAAATGCCTAAATGCCTAAATGCCAAAATGTCCAAATGCCTAAATACCAAAATGTCTAAATGTATAAATGACTAAATGCCCGAATGCCTAAATGCCAAAATGCCTAAATGCCTAAATGCCTAATGCCTAAATGCCTAAATGCCCAAATGTCTAAACGCCTGAATGACTAAATTTCTAAAAGCCTAAATGTTTAAGTGTATAGATGCTTAAATGTATAAATGTCTAAATGCCTAAATGCGTAAATGCCTAATTGCGTAAATGCCTAAATGCCTAAATGGCTAAATGCCTAATTGTATAAATGTCTAAATGTCTAAATGCCTAAATGCCTAATTGCGTAAATGCCTAAGTACCTAAATGCCTAAATTCTTAAATGTATAAATGCTTAAATGTATAAAGGCCTAAGTGCCTAAATGCTTAATTGCGTAAATGCTTAAATGCCTAAATGGTTAAAAGCCTAAATGCTTAAATGCCTAAATTGATAAGAGCCTACATGTTTAAATGTATAAATGCCTAATTATCTATATGCCTAAATGCCTAAATGAATAATTGCGTAAGTGCCTAAATGCCTAAATGCCTAAATGGCTAAGTGCTTAAATGTATAAATGTCTAAATGCCTAAATGCTTAAATGCCTAAATGCCTAAATGCTTAAATGCCTAAATGCCTAAATGCCTGAATTCCTAAATGTCTAAATGCTTAAATTCCTAATTGCCTAAATGCCTAAATGCTTAAATGCCTAAATGTCTAAATGTATAAATGTCTAAATGCCTAAATGCCTAACTGCTTAAATGCCTATATGTCTAAATGCCTAAATGCCTAAATGCCTAAATGCCTAAATAGGCAAATGCCTAAATGCTTAAATGCCTTTATGACTAAATGTATAGGAGCCTACATGTTTAACTGTATAAATGCCTAAATGTCTAAATGCTTAAATGCCTAAATGCATTAGTGTCTAAATGCCTAAATTATTAAACGGTTAAATGCCTAAACGCCTAAATGCCTAAATGTGCAAATGCGTAAACGTCTAAATGCCTAAATATCTAAATGTATAAATTTATAAATGATTAAATGTCTAAATGACTAAATATTTAAATGCTTAATTGTATAATTGTCTAAATGCCTAAATGCCTAAATGCCTAAATGACTACATGCCTAAATGCCTATACGCCTAAGTACCTAAATGCCTAAATGCGTTAATTCCTATATACCGAAATGCTTAAATAGCCAAATTCCTAGATGCCTAAACGCCCCAATGCCTAAATGCCTAAATGTCTATATGCCTAAATGCCTAAATGCATAAATGCCTAAATGTGTAAATGTCCAAATACCTAAATGTCTAAATGCCTAAATGTCTAAATGCCTAAATGCCTAACTGCCTAAATGTACAAATGCTTAATGATAGAACGTCCAAACAACTGTCCTGCCGGAAGGAGCTTCCAGAAGGACAGTTGTACCGGCCACTTTGTCCTGCTGGCAGGCCTTTGATTTCTAATGTGTTCTGTCCTTCAGGCAGGACTTGTTAGCTTCGGGCAGTACATCTCCTTTTTCTAGTGGCGTAGGCTAATGTTTTTTTGGATACGTTTCTTTTTTGTAGGGTTAGGAATAAATGCGCTTTTACTATAAAATAAACATATTTATTCTTTTTCTGTGATATAAAATAAACTTGTTCCATTCAGTACAAACGTTAAAAACAAGAAACATAAAAGGTAATAACAAGAAACAAACTTAATCTATAATTTATGTGGGAATCCCATGTAGAATATGATACGCATAACAATCCAAACATAGACAGACTCCAATTGTTGATGCCATCATCAAAATTCGTAGCTTTCGTGAATACACGATCGTTTATCTTAATTTTTGTAACCATTATTGTGCAGCGGAGCAACAAACGTCCGAACGCCACTGCTAACGGAGAAAAACTACTCGCAAACCAATATCATCCGATAATTTCTATGCGGTTTGAACAATCGAGTTCAAACCTGCACAAGAGATAGGCAAAATTTTACGCACTTTCCGTTGAGGACATTTTTGTACTTCTAGAAGGACCGCATCATATATAAAATCACACATTCAATTTGAGGGCCTGCCGGCAGGACAAACTGTCCTGCCCGTAGGCCCCTTGGACGTTGTATCATTAAATGCTTAATTGCCTAAATGTCTAAATGCCGAAATGCCTAAATGCTTAATGCCTAATGTATAAATGCCTAAATGTCTAAATGCCTAAATGCCTAAATGCCTAATTGCGTAAATGCCTAAGTGCCTAAATGCCAAAATGGTTAAATGTATAAATGCCTAATTATCTAATTGCCTAAATGGTTAAATGCCTAATTGCGTAAATGCTTAAATGCCTAAATGCCTAAATCGTTAAATAACCAAATGCCTAATAGCCTAAATTCCTAAATTGATAAGAGCCTACATGTCTAAATGCCTAAATGGCTAAATGTATAAATGTCTAATAAGTGCAAAATTGATAAGGGCCTACATGCCTAAATGCCTAAATGCCTAAATGTATAAGTGTATAAATGCCTAAGTGTCAAAATGCCTAAATGCCTAAATGTATAAAAGTATAAATGCCTAAATGTCTAAATGCCTAAATGCCTAAATTCCAAAATGCCTAAATGTAGAAATGTATAAATGCCTAAGTGTCTAAATGCCTAAATGCCTAAATGTATAAAAGTATAAATGCCTAAATGTCTAAATGCCTAACTGCCTAAATACGAAAATGCCTAAATGGCCAAATTCTTAAATTCCTAAACCCCCGAATGCCTAAATGCCTAAATGCCTATGTGCCTAAGTGCCTTAATGCCTAAATGCCTAAATGTGTAAATGTCCAAATACCTAAGTGTCTAAATGTATAAATGCGTAACTATCTAAGTGCTTAAATGCCTAAATGCTTAATAACCAATATATAAATGTCTAAATGCCTAAAGACCTAAATATCTAAATGTAAAAATGCCTAAACGTCTAAATGCTTAAATGCTTAAATGCCTAATTGCGTAAATGCCTAAATGCCTAAATGCCTAAATGGTTAAATACCTAAAGCCTAAACGCTTAAATGCCTAAATGGATAAGAGACCACATGTTTAAATGTATAAATGCCTGAGCGTCTAAATGCTTAAATGCCTAAATTCATAGGTGTATAAATGTAAAAATGCCTAAATTCCTAAATGCTTAAACGCATAAATGCCTAATCGCCTATATGCCTAAGTGTATAAATGCCTATACGTCTAAACGCCTAAATGCCTAGATGTATAAATTTATAAATACTTAAATGTCTAAATGCCTAAATGCCTAAATGCCGAAATGTATAAATGCCTAAATGCCTAAATGCCTAAATGTTTAAATGCTTAAATGTGTAACTGCCTAAACGCCTAAATGCCAAAATGCCTAAATGTCTAAATGTCTAAATGTACAGGTGTATAAATGCTTAAATGCCTAAATACCTAAATGCCTAAATATCTAAATGTCTAAATGCCTAACCGCCTAAATGCCTAATTGCGTAAATGCCTAAATGTCTAAATGCCTAAATTGGTAAATGCCTAAATGCCTAAATGCATAGGTGTCTAAGTGCCTAAATGCCTAAATGCTGAAATGCCTAAACGCCTAAATGCCTAAACGCCTAAATGTGTAAATGTATAAATGCCTAAATGTCTAAATACATGTGTCCAAATACCTAAATGTCTAAACGTATAAGTTCTTAAATGTCTAAATGCTTAAATGCCTAACTGCCTAAATGTATAAATTCTTAAATGCCTAATTGCCTAAATGCTTAAATGTGTAAATGTCCAAATACCTAAACTCCTAAATGACTAAATGCCTAGATTCCTAAATGTCTAAATGCTTAAATGCCTAACTGCCTAAACGCCTAAATGCTTAAATGCCTAAATGTCTAAATGTATAAATGACTAAATGCTTAAATGCCTAACTGCCTAAATGTATAAATGCTTAAATGCCTAAATGCCTATATGTCTAAATGCCTAAATGCCTAAATGCCTAAATGCCTAAATGCCTAAATGCCTAAATAGGTAAATGCCTAAATGCTTAAATGCCTAAATGCCTAAATGTATAGGAGCCTACATGTTTAACTGTATAAATGCCTAAATGTCTAAATGCTTAAATGCCTAAATGCATTAGTGTCTAAATGCCTAAATGCCTAAATGCCTAAATTATTAAACGCTTAAATGCCTAAGCGCCTAAATGCCTAAATGTACAAATGCGTAAACGTCTAAATGCCTAAATGTCTAAATGTATAAATTTATAAATGATTAAATGTCTAAATGCCTAAATGTTTAAATGCCTAATTGTATAAGTGTCTAAATGCCTAAATGCCTAAGTGCCTACATGAATAAATGCCTAAATGCCTAAATGCCTAAATGTCTAAATGCCTAAATGCCTAAATGCCTAAGTATACGCCTAAGTACCTAAATGCCTAAATGCGTTAATGCCTAAATACCGAAATGCTTAAATGGCCAAATTCCTAGATGCCTAAACGCCCCAATGCCTAAATGCCTAGATGTCTATATGCCTAAGTGCCTAAATGCGTAAATGCCTAACTGCCTAAATGTATAAATACTTAAATGCCTAAATGCCTATATGTCTAAATGCCTAAATGCCTAAATGCCTAAATGCCTAAATGCTTAAATACCAAAATTCCTAAATGCCTAAATGCCAAAATGTCCAAATGCCTAAATACCTAAATGTCTAAATGTATAAATGACTAAATGCCCGAATGCCTAAATGCCAAAATGCCTAAATGCCTAAATGCCTAATGCCTACATGCCTAAATGCCCAAATGTCTAAACGCCTGAATGACTAAATTTCTAAAAGCCTAAATGTTTAAATGCTTAAATGCGTAAATGCCTAATTGCGTAAATGCCTAAATGCCTAAATGCCTAAATGGCTAAATGCCTAAATGTATAAATGTCTAAAAGTCTAAATGCCTAAATGCCTAATTGCGTAAATGCCTAAGTACCTAAATGCCTAAATGCCTAAATGGCTAAATACCTAAATGTATAAATGTCTAAATGCCTAAATGCCTAAATGCCTAATGCCTACATGCCTAAATGCCCAAATGTCTAAACGCCTAAATGGCTAAATTTCTAAAAGCCTAAATGCTTAAATGTATAAACGCTTAAATGTCTAAATGCCTAAGTGCCTCAATGCTTAATTGCGTAAATGCTTAAATGCCTAAATGGTTAAAAGCCTAAATGCTTAAATGCCTAAATTGATAAGAGCCTACATGTTTAAATGTATTAATGCCTAATTATCTATATGCCTAAATGCCTAAATGAATAATTGCGTAAGTGCCTAAATGCCTAAATGCCTAATTGGCTAAGTGCTTAAATGTATAAATGTCTAAATGCCTAAATGCTTAAATGCCTAAATGCCTAAATGCTTAAATGCCTAAATGCCTAAATGCCTAAATTCCTAAATGTCTAAATGCTTAAATGCCTAATTGCCTAAATGCCTAAATGCTTAAATGCCTAAATGTCTAAATGTATAAATGTCTAAATGCTTAAATGCCTAACTGCCTAAATTGTTATGATATCATATGAGAGGATATAGTTTGATAATAAAATATGATAAAAGAATTTGGTAAAGCATTGTAGTCAGTCTTTAAAAAAGTTTAGAATAGAAAAGGTTATTTGAATTAAATTTTAAATAGAGATTATATTTTAAGAAATGAGATTGGAAAGAATAAATTTCATATATTTTAATGTATAAAGTAAAAATGTTGGAAAGATAGAAATTATTTAATACTGATATCAGATACGACAGACCAAATTAAAATATTAAAAAGATAACAAAGTATGTAGGTTTCAAATGTATATTAAATATAGTGAGCATCAATAATGAAATACGGTAGTTAAGAGAGGTGTTTTAAATTATTAAGAATAACAAACTTATAAAAATGTACACAGAATTTTGAAAAATCCTTTTTGAGATAATAAAATTTGAAATTATGCCTTATTTGTATGAATAATTTTGGTGGTATGCAAATAACAAGGCTGTTAGCAAATCTACGTGGTGGAAAAATATGAAAATATTATTTTGAAGTGATACAAGTACTTAATCGGTGAAGAGATTGTGCATAACAGTTAATTAGAAAGAAATAACCAGAAAACTACAATATTTAATTAAGATTTGGATTGAGCTGCTTTATTGGAACTGATACAGTTTATGGGAAGGAGTGAAAAGGATTGGACTGGTGTGATTTACTGCAAGTGTAGGAGCCATGAGGAAGGACTGAGGTATCTTCTTGGAAATCGTTCTGGGTGATTGGTGGTGTTTGGAGGTGTCATTTTCATACAGAGGTCGAATCGTCATGACATTGGAACCTGAAAGGAAGTAACATTAGTTGGAGTACATAAAGGATAGTTTACTGGCAGAATAGGAGGTTGGAGTCTTCAACTAATTGGATATTTTCTGGAGGATTTGACGGTTGTAAATTGGTTTGACATTTGGTTGCAGTAGGACATTTTCGTGTGGTGACTAGTTGTACAAAGGAGATCTTCGATGCTGGATGTGCAATTAGTAGAGTCAATAAGGTTGGTTAGTAGTTTAGTTTAGAATAAAACTGAAATAGATGAACAATATTTATTACTTACAATAATTAAATGAAAAAGTTATTACTTACTATAAAAGATAGATAAAGTCAGACATCATAATCATATTGAAAATAGTGTACGTTGGTCGTATTTGATAACAAGTAATAGAATTATTTTGATTTCATTTAAGATAAGTGACATTTAAGGTTATATGACAAATGAAATTTATTCTAAATATGACAAGCCAAAAATAAGACAACTAGATAAAAAGAACCTAACCCTGATGATTGAGTTTTCATGTTCTAATTATTTTTAAAAGAGAAATTATTTGAAATTAATTTTTAAAACAAGAAATAAATACGTATAGCTAGCAGAGCAGGGCAATTGAATTAAATATTTATGCTACAGAAACAAAAAGCCAGTGTATAATTATATGGTCGCCTAACGTATTGTAATTGACACTGAGCTGATCATAATAAATATTATGACGCGACAACGTGGGGCTTGAGAAAAAGTAGAAATAGAATAAACCACGTTTGATCACAATAAATATATGACGGACAAAAATGTGGGGCAATTGAAAGTTCAAAAATGGGGCTTATTGTGACTGTTGGTTAGTTTAAAAGAGCATAT
Organism: Agriotes lineatus; assembly: GCA_940337035.1. Classification (NCBI taxonomy): domain Eukaryota; kingdom Metazoa; phylum Arthropoda; class Insecta; order Coleoptera; family Elateridae; genus Agriotes; species Agriotes lineatus. The sequence continues at coordinate 94,276 of CALNHX010004832.1, read as the reverse complement.
TTAGGTAATTTGAGTGCATTGGCAATTAAAAAAAAGAATAAACAGAATTTAAACTGTGTCAGATAAGATTTCTTTTGAAATAAATAAAAATACAACAGGACAGAACAATCAATAATTAAAGTCATTGAATTTAATTATTATTAATTATTATAAAAGGTTAATTGTTGAACAAATACAAAGATTTATAATTTGATAAAAGGATTTAATAAGGGTAATCATATTTTGTACAGTAAATAATAAAATGGCTGATAAAAGAATTACACGAAAAGGTAAGAAGACTGAAGAGGAAAAAGGTGAAGGACAAGAAGAGATGGAAGTAGTAGCGAGTGGTGCCGGAGTAGAAGGTGAAGAGGTACAGCAAGAAGAAAGGGTACAAGGAGACCAGTTAAGATTACAGATGCAAGAACCAAAAGGAATATCAAATACAGATATTGAAAAGATAATGGCACTCATTACACGAACTGCTGAGGTAAGTAAGAAGGATGCGGAGGAAAGGGAAAACAAGTCAAAGAAAGAAGCTGAGGAAAGGGAAAACAAGTCAAAGAAAGAAGTTGAGGAAAGAGAAAAAAGATTACAACAGTTAATACAGCAAGATGCAGCAGAGTTGAAGAAAGATTTACAACAGTCAATTGAGAAAAATGCTGAGGTAAGTAAGAAGCATGCAGAAAAGATGGAAGAAGCGATGAAGGAGTTGAAGGATGAATTTTATAAGATTCAGATCGAAAATAAACAAGAACTGCAAATGCAAATTAATAATATTTGTTCAACATTAGAAAAGTATAAAGATGAAGTTAAGAATGAAATACGACAAGAAAGGAAGGAAGAAAATAAAAAGTTAGAGGATACTTTAAAACAAACCATGGGAGAAAGGTTGGTAAAGAATCAAGAAGAACTAGAAGGAAAATTAGAAGGAATGAAGTCAACGATAGAAGACACAATCAAAGGACAGAAAGAGCACATGGATGGAAGAGTGAATCTAATTGAAAGAAAGGTAGAACAAAACTGTTTAGAATTGCAAGATGAAATTCAGAATAATACAAGAAACGTAAGTTTGATGACAGAGGATCATACAAAGAAGTTTAAGGAGGTAGAAGACAGGTTTCAAAGAATACAAGATGGTGCTGAAAATTTGAATAGTAATCAAAGGAGTACTTATTTAGAAATTCAAGCAGACATGGTACCTATTTTTGAAGGTAGAATAGGGGAACAACCTATGACATTTTTAGTAAAATTAGATAATATTATGAAGACTATAACTGATGAAAATAAAAGGTTACAAATAATTAATATGAGTTTAAAAAGTTACGCAGATGTTTGGCACAGTATTGTAAAATCAAAATATAACAGTTATGAAGAATTTAGGAAATTATTTAAGGACCAATATTGGAGTAACACACATCAGGCTCAAGTTAGAACACAGTTAACAACTGGGAGATATATTGAAAAAGGTGGTACTCGTGAAATGTACGTAATACATAAATTTAATAGAGCTCAACATTTAACACCAAAATTAGATGAGGAAGAAATCGTACAACACTTATCACGACATTTAGAGGAAGAAATAACAAGAGCTGTTGCAGTCCAAAATATTAGAACAATGAAGGAATTTTTAGGAATAGTTAGAAATTATGATATGGCTATTGTTAATCATAGGGTTAACAATCGAAGAGAAGATACAGATTTTCAAAATTTTGGTAAGAGAAAATTTGAAGAAAATCAACAAAAATTCAATTTTGGCAGGTACAATCACAATAATTTTAGACAAGGAGACAGGAATGTTAATGCGTATAATTATAACAGGAGATTTGATAGATGGAGAAACAATAATGAGCATGGAAACTATTTGAACAGGAATAATTACAATAATTATGATAGAAATTATAACAAGAATTATGATAGGGAATATCCGAATAAAAATATGGATAATCATGAACGCAAGAGATACCATGAAATGATTGATGATCAAAACGACATGAAAAGGAATCAAGAAGACATGAGAAATAAATATCCTAAAAGGCAGTACATAAATACAGTATATAGGCAAGATTACAATAATGAAAGACCGAGACAAGAAAAAGTAGATCGGATAGAAGAAGATGAGGTTTTGGAAGCATACTCAGAAGATAAAAAAAAACTTCAATTGTAAATTGTTTAAATAAGAACCGCACGTATTTTAATAATAGCTATGAAAATGATGGAGAATTTTTACTTGAAAATGAAGAAGAAGAAAACCAAATTTCAACACTACCATTTCTTAAAGTTTTTTTAAATAATATTGAATATTTAGCTTTGATAGATAGTGGTGCGATGGCATCATTAATAAATGAGGAAATAATTTTGAATAATTTAGATGTCCTATACAAACATATAATTAAAGTAAATAAAATAGATTTGCTATCCTCAACCAAAAGAAAAATATCAACCACGAATCGAATGTTAAACATTAAGATAATTATCAATCAATGGGAAAATGTTGTAAGATTATTTATAGTAAAAGTCCTTAGCGTAGATATGGTATTAGGAATTGACATTATTCAGCAAGTGGGTATTAAAATAGATGGTGCACAAAGGTGTATTCATTTAAAGGGGTTAAGTAAATCTTGGATTTGTACTAATAGAGTCAGCCAAGAAGATAAATGTTGTCAATTAAAGAAAATTGGAGACATGATGAAATATAATGAAGGTATAGTAATTAATAATTATATAATAAATAATATAGAGAATAATAATATTTATAATAGGTTTTTGCTGAATGAGTTAAAAATAGGTGAAAAGAATAAACAATTTGAAGGCCAAATATTAGAAATAATTCACAGAAATAAGGAGGTTATTAATGAAAAGGTAGGACAAGCTCAAAAATATATTCATAAATTGCAGGTTGATGAATCAAAAAGTTTTAATAGTAAATCTTACCCTATTCCATTTGCATTAAGAGGACAAGTTAGAAATGAAACTAAAAAAATGGTAAAAGATGGAGTAATAGAATCTTCAAAGAGTAATTTTATCAATCCTTTAGTTGTAGTTAAAAAACGTGACGGTTCTCTTCGTTTATGTTTGGATGCACGCAGAATTAATCAAATTACAAAGCCACAATACGAATCTCCACAAATAATTGATGCATTATTAAGTAAAATCTGGGATAAGAAGATTTTTACAAAATTAGATCTGAAAAATTCGTTTTGGCTTATTCCATTACATGAAGAGTCGAGAAAATATACTGGTTTCAATATTGATGGAGAGATTTTTCAATTTAAAGTGGTACCATTTGGGTTATCAACTTCTTGTGCAGCGCTAGTAAGAGCAATGCAGAAGATATTAAACCAATTTGAAGACTTTTGTGTGCATTACGTTGATGATATCTTATTGTTTTCTGAAAACGAACAACAACATTTAAGACATTTATCAATTATAGTAGAAACATTAAATAAAAATGGATTAAAACTGAATATTTTAAAATGCGAATTTATGCAAGATAATGTAACTTATTTAGAATATGAAATAAGTAGAAATGGAGTAACCATAAATGAAAAACGTCTGGAGGAAATTAAGAATTTACCTCGTCCAACGAATTTAAAGAAGTTAAGGGGGTTATTAGGTGTTTTCAATTATTACAAGAGGTTTATAAGTAACTACTCAGAGTTGACGTTACCTTTAGTAGAATTATTAAGAAAAGATGTAAAATGGTCTTGGAATGAAGAAAGAGAAAAAGCATTGAATACCATCAAACAGAGGTTTTATGAAGGATTATTACTGAAATATCCGAATTTTGAAGAAAAGTTTATATTACGTACGGATGCATCTGATCAAGCAATTGCAGCAGAACTAATACAAGTACAAGGTGGGATAGAAGTACCCATATGTTTTATTTCAAGAATATTAAAAGGGTATGAAATTAGATATACCGTAGCTGAAAAAGAAATGTTGGCGATTATATTTGCGATTAATAAATTAAAATTTTATTTAACAGGGAACAAATTTGAAATAGAAACAGATAATTCAGCAATTTCGTTTTTGAAAAATAAAACTTTCCATAATGACAGGTTATACAGATGGGCATTGTATTTACAACAATACGAATTTGATATCAAACACAGGCCAGGAAAGTTAAATATAGTTGCAGATTTCTTAAGTAGAAAAGATGTACCTAATTATGAGAAACCAAAACAAATTTTAATTGGGATTGAAAAAATTTATAAGGAAGGGAGATTATCTAAACAAGAAGTTTTAAATAAACAGATGTTAGAAGAGATTCAAGAATTAAGAAATTTAGTATTGCAAAGTCAAGATCAGGATTATAAAGGATATCAAATTAAAGAAAACTTGTTAGTAAAAGTGTTGGGAAATAAAGAATTGATTGTGTTAAGTAAGGAAGATATGTTAGAAGTTGTTGAAGAAATACATACAATATTTGGACATTGTGGAGCAAGAAAAACTTGGTTAATATTTAGGGAATGTTTTTATTCGAAAAATGACATCAAAATTATTAAACAACTAATACAGACTTGCCAAATTTGTCAATTTGCTAAAGAAAAGAATTTTAAAAATCAGAATTTTGTTCAAAGTATTAGAGTAAATGAACCGATGGAATTGGTAGCTATTGATTACTTATCAAACTTAGTTACAGGACAATATGGGTTTAAGCATATTTTAATAATGGTAGATGCATTTTCAAAATTTATAAAGTTATATCCAGCGAAAAATTGTAATACTAAACATGTGATTAAGTCAATTGGAAATTTTGAAGAACAAGTAGGTAAACCAAGAAAGATTTTGGCAGACAATGCAACATATTTTAAAAATACAAGATTAATGAACAATTTAGGTAAGAAGGGAATTAAGATTCGTTTTTGCAGCATAAGACATCCTCAAGGTAATATAGCAGAAAGGTACATTAAAGAGGTCTTTATACTTTTCTAATGTTGAACAAATATTATTAATTTGCATTTGCAGTTCTTGTTTATTTTCGATCTGAATCTTATAAAATTCATCCTTCAACTCCTTCATCGCTTCTTCCATCTTTTCTGCATGCTTCTTACTTACCTCAGCATTTTTCTCAATTGACTGTTGCAAATCTTTCTTCAACTCTGCTGCATCCTGCTGTATTAACTGTTGTAATCTTTTTTCTCTTTCCTCAGCTTCTTTCTTTGACTTGTTTTCCCTTTCCTCAGCTTCTTTCTTTGACTTGTTTTCCCTTTCCTCCGCATCCTTCTTACTTACCTCAGCAGTTCGTGTAATGAGTGCCATTATCTTTTCAATATCTGTATTTGATATTCCTTTTGGTTCTTGCATCTGTAATCTTAACTGGTCTCCTTGTACCCTTTCTTCTTGCTGTACCTCTTCACCTTCTACTCCGGCACCACTCGCTACTACTTCCATCTCTTCTTGTCCTTCACCTTTTTCCTCTTCAGTCTTCTTACCTTTTCGTGTAATTCTTTTATCAGCCATTTTATTATTTACTGTACAAAATATGATTACCCTTATTAAATCCTTTTATCAAATTATAAATCTTTGTATTTGTTCAACAATTAACCTTTTATAATAATTAATAATAATTAAATTCAATGACTTTAATTATTGATTGTTCTGTCCTGTTGTATTTTTATATATTTCAAAAGAAATCTTATCTGACACAGTTTAAATTCTGTTTATTCTTTTTTTTAATTGCCAATGCACCCAAATTACCTAAATATGCTCTTTTAAACTAACCAACAGTCACAATAAGCCCCATTTTTGAACTTTCAATTGCCCCACATTTTTGTCCGTCATATATTTATTGTGATCAAACGTGGTTTATTCTATTTCTACTTTTTCTCAAGCCCCACGTTGTCGCGTCATAATATTTATTATGATCAGCTCAGTGTCAATTACAATACGTTAGGCGACCATATAATTATACACTGGCTTTTTGTTTCTGTAGCATAAATATTTAATTCAATTGCCCTGCTCTGCTAGCTATAAGTATTTATTTCTTGTTTTAAAAATTAATTTCAAATAATTTCTCTTTTAAAAATAATTAGAACATGAAAACTCAATCATCAGGGTTAGGTTCTTTTTATCTAGTTGTCTTATTTTTGGCTTGTCATATTTAGAATAAATTTCATTTGTCATATAACCTTAAATGTCACTTATCTTAAATGAAATCAAAATAATTCTATTACTTGTTATCAAATACGACCAACGTACACTATTTTCAATATGATTATGATGTCTGACTTTATCTATCTTTTATAGTAAGTAATAACTTTTTCATTTAATTATTGTAAGTAATAAATATTGTTCATCTATTTCAGTTTTATTCTAAACTAAACTACTAACCAACCTTATTGACTCTACTAATTGCACATCCAGCATCGAAGATCTCCTTTGTACAACTAGTCACCACACGAAAATGTCCTACTGCAATCAAATGTCAAACCAATTTACAACCGTCAAATCTTCCAGAAAATATCCAATTAGTTGAAGACTCCAACCTCCTATTCTGCCAGTAAACTATCCTTGATGCACTCCAACTAATGTTACTTCCTTTCAGGTTCCAATGTCATGACGATTCGACCTCTGTATGAAAATGACACCTCCAAACACCACCAATCACCCAGAACGATTTCCAAGAAGATACCTCAGTTCTTCCTCATGGCTCCTACACTTGCAGTAAATCACACCAGTCCAATCCTTTTCACTCCTTCCCATAAACTGTATCAGTTCCAATAAAGCAGCTCAATCCAAATCTTAATTAAATATTGTAGTTTTCTGGTTATTTCTTTCTAATTAACTGTTATGCACAATCTCTTCACCGATTAAGTACTTGTATCACTTCAAAATAACATTTTCATATTTTTCCACCAAGTAGATTTGCTAACATCCTTGTTATTTGCATACCACCAAAATTATTCATACAAATAAGGCATAATTTCAAATTTTATTATCTCAAAAAGGATTTTTCAAAATTCTGTGTACATTTTTATAAGTTTTTAATTCTTAATAATTTAAAACAACTCTCTTAACTACCGTATTTCATTATTGATGCTCACTATATTTAATATACATTTGAAACCTACATACTTTGTTATCTTTTTAATATTTTAATTTGGTCTGTCGTATCTGATATCAGTATTAAATAATTTCTATCTTTCCAACATTTTTACTTTATACATTAAAATATATGAAATTTATTCTTTCCAATCTCATTTCTTAAAATATAATCTCTATTTAAAATTTAATTCAAATAACCTTTTCTATTCTAAACTTTTTTAAAGACTGACTACAATGCTTTACCAAATTTTTTTATCATATTTTATTATCAAACTATATCCTCTCATATGATATCATAACATAATTTCCTCAATTTAAAAAAAAATTTAAAATAAATACTTTTATTTCTAAATTTGCCTTTTAAAATTTTAAAATAATTCTATTCAGAACATTCAATAATAACTTCTAACATTACAATTACAATAAGTTTATAATAGTAACAAATTATTTTTAGTTTCCATAGAAACAAATTTTTAATTATTGAACAAACAACAACTTTTAAAATATTTACATTTTTTTTAGCTAATGTACGGATAAATCATTGTTATATGGAATCTTCCTCTTATTCGTCCATCCTTTTCATTTATCAATTCATATGTATTGTTATTAAATATTTTCTGTATTCTATAAGGCCCTTCATATGCATATAAAAGCTTTGCACATACCTTTTCTTTTCGGTTAGCTACTTTGAGTTTTTTAACAATTACTAAATCCCCTATTCTAAATTGTACCCGTTTTAAAATTTTCTTGTTCTGTTTACTTTCGTACCTATCATGAATTTTTTTCAATCTGCTTCTTGCTTTTTCTAACAATTGTATTATTTCCACATTACATTGTTCTCTTCTCCATGGTCTAGCCGGAATTATTTGTTGACATAAAGTAATTGGACTAATTTCTGTCGTTGTATTTGGAACATTGTTTATAAAATTCTCCACATCTAACAAATATTGAACCCATTTATTATGCTGTTTATGTGTTAATATTCTCAAATATTTAATCACCTCTTTAATGTACCTTTCTGCTATATTACCTTGAGGATGTCTTATGCTGCAAAAACAAATCTTAATTCTCTTCTTACCTAAATTGTTCATTAATCTTGTATTTTTAAAATATGTTGCATTGTCTGCCAAAATCTTTCTTGGTTTACCTACTTGTTCTTCAAAATTTCCAATTGACTTAATCACATGTTTAGTATTACAATTTTTCGCTGGATATAACTTTATAAATTTTGAAAATGCATCTACCATTATTAAAATATGCTTAAACCCATATTGTCCTGTAACTAAGTTTGATAAGTAATCAATAGCTACCAATTCCATCGGTTCATTTACTCTAATACTTTGAACAAAATTCTGATTTTTAAAATTCTTTTCTTTAACAAATTGACAAATTTGGCAAGTCTGTATTAGTTGTTTAATAATTTTGATGTCATTTTTCGAATAAAAACAATCCCTAAATATTAACCAAGTTTTTCTTGCTCCACAATGTCCAAATATTGTATGTATTTCTTCAACAACTTCTAACATATCTTCCTTACTTAACACAATCAATTCTTTATTTCCCAACACTTTTACTAACAAGTTTTCTTTAATTTGATATCCTTTATAATCCTGATCTTGACTTTGCAATACTAAATTTCTTAATTCTTGAATCTCTTCTAACATCTGTTTATTTAAAACTTCTTGTTTAGATAATCTCCCTTCCTTATAAATTTTTTCAATCCCAATTAAAATTTGTTTTGGTTTCTCATAATTAGGTACATCTTTTCTACTTAAGAAATCTGCAACTATATTTAACTTTCCTGGCCTGTGTTTGATATCAAATTCGTATTGTTGTAAATACAATGCCCATCTGTATAACCTGTCATTATGGAAAGTTTTATTTTTCAAAAACGAAATTGCTGAATTATCTGTTTCTATTTCAAATTTGTTCCCTGTTAAATAAAATTTTAATTTATTAATCGCAAATATAATCGCCAACATTTCTTTTTCAGCTACGGTATATCTAATTTCATACCCTTTTAATATTCTTGAAATAAAACATATGGGTACTTCTATCCCATCTTGTACTTGTATTAGTTCTGCTGCAATTGCTTGATCAGATGCATCCGTACGTAATATAAACTTTTCTTCAAAATTCGGATATTTCAGTAATAATCCTTCATAAAACCTCTGTTTGATGGTATTCAATGCTTTTTCTCTTTCTTCATTCCAAGACCATTTTACATCTTTTCTTAATAATTCTACTAAAGGTAACGTCAACTCTAAGTAGTTACTTATAAACCTCTTGTAATAATTGAAAACATCTAATAACCCCCTTAACTTCTTTAAATTCGTTGGACGAGGTAAATTCTTAATTTCCTCCAGACGTTTTTCATTTATGGTTACTCCATTTCTACTTATTTCATATCCTAAATAAGTTACATTATCTTGCATAAATTCGCATTTTAAAATATTCAGTTTTAATCCATTTTTATTTAATGTTTCTACTATAATTGATAAATGTCTTAAATGTTGTTGTTCGTTTTCAGAAAACAATAAGATATCATCAACGTAATGCACACAAAAGTCTTCAAATTGGTTTAATATCTTCTGCATTGCTCTTACTAGCGCTGCACAAGAAGTTGATAACTCAAATGGTACCACTTTAAATTGAAAAATCTCTCCATCAATATTGAAACCAGTATATTTTCTCGACTCTTCATGTAATGGAATAAGCCAAAACGAATTTTTCAGATCTAATTTTGTAAAAATCTTCTTATCCCAGATTTTACTTAATAATGCATCAATTATTTGTGGAGATTCGTATTGTGGCTTTGTAATTTGATTAATTCTGCGTGCATCCAAACATAAACGAAGAGAACCGTCACGTTTTTTAACTACAACTAAAGGATTGATAAAATTACTCTTTGAAGATTCTATTACTCCATCTTTTACCATTTTTTTTATTTCATTTCTAACTTGTCCTCTTAATGCAAATGGAATAGGGTAAGATTTACTATTAAAACTTTTTGATTCATCAACCTGCAATTTATAAATATATTTTTGAGCTTGTCCTACCTTTTCATTAATAACCTCCTTATTTCTGTGAATTATTTCTAATATTTGGCCTTCAAATTGTTTATTCTTTTCACCTATTTTTAACTCATTCAGCAAAAACCTATTATAAATATTATTATTCTCTATATTATTTATTATATAATTATTAATTACTATACCTTCATTATATTTCATCATGTCTTCAATTTTCTTTAATTGACAACATTTATCTTCTTGGCTGACTTTATTAGTACAAATCCAAGATTTACTTAACCCCTTTAAATGAATACACCTTTGTGCACCATCTATTTTAATACCCACTTGCTGAATAAATTCAATTCCTAATACCATATCTACGCTAAGGCCTTTTACTATAAATAATCTTACAACATTTTCCCATTGATTGATAATTATCTTAATGTTTAACATTCGATTCGTGGTTGATATTTTTCTTTTGGTTGATGATAGCAAATCTATTTTATTTACTTTAATTATATGTTTGGATAGGACATCTAAATTATTCAAAATTATTTCCTCATTTATTAATGATGCCATCGCACCACTATCTATCAAAGCTAAATATTCAATATTATTTAAAAAAACTTTAAGAAATGGTAGTGTTGAAATTTGGTTTTCTTCTTCTTCATTTTCAAGTAAAAATTCTCCATCATTTTCATAGCTATTATTAAAATACGTGCGGTTCTTATTTAAACAATTTACAATTGAAGTTTTTTTTTATCTTCTGAGTATGCTTCCAAAACCTCATCTTCTTCTATCCGATCTACTTTTTCTTGTCTCGGTCTTTCATTATTGTAATCTTGCCTATATACTGTATTTATGTACTGCCTTTTAGGATATTTATTTCTCATGTCTTCTTGATTCCTTTTCATGTCGTTTTGATCATCAATCATTTCATGGTATCTCTTGCGTTCATGATTATCCATATTTTTATTCGGATATTCCCTATCATAATTCTTGTTATAATTTCTATCATAATTATTGTAATTATTCCTGTTCAAATAGTTTCCATGCTCATTATTGTTTCTCCATCTATCAAATCTCCTGTTATAATTATACGCATTAACATTCCTGTCTCCTTGTCTAAAATTATTGTGATTGTACCTGCCAAAATTGAATTTTTGTTGATTTTCTTCAAATTTTCTCTTACCAAAATTTTGAAAATCTGTATCTTCTCTTCGATTGTTAACCCTATGATTAACAATAGCCATATCATAATTTCTAACTATTCCTAAAAATTCCTTCATTGTCCTAATATTTTGGACTGCAACAGCTCTTGTTATTTCTTCCTCTAAATGTCGTGATAAGTGTTGTACGATTTCTTCCTCATCTAATTTTGGTGTTAAATGTTGAGCTCTATTAAATTTATGTATTACGTACATTTCACGAGTACCACCTTTTTCAATATATCTCCCAGTTGTTAACTGTGTTCTAACTTGAGCCTGATGTGTGTTACTCCAATATTGGTCCTTAAATAATTTCCTAAATTCTTCATAACTGTTATATTTTGATTTTACAATACTGTGCCAAACATCTGCGTAACTTTTTAAACTCATATTAATTATTTGTAACCTTTTATTTTCATCAGTTATAGTCTTCATAATATCATCTAATTTTACTAAAAATGTCATAGGTTGTTCCCCTATTCTACCTTCAAAAATAGGTACCATGTCTGCTTGAATTCCTAAATAAGTACTCCTTTGATTAATATTCAAATTTTCAGCACCATCTTGTATTCTTTGAAACCTGTCTTCTACCTCCTTAAACTTCTTTGTATGATCCTCTGTCATCAAACTTACGTTTCTTGTATTATTCTGAATTTCATCTTGCAATTCTAAACAGTTTTGTTCTACCTTTCTTTCAATTAGATTCACTCTTCCATCCATGTGCTCTTTCTGTCCTTTGATTGTGTCTTCTATCGTTGACTTCATTCCTTCTAATTTTCCTTCTAGTTCTTCTTGATTCTTTACCAACCTTTCTCCCATGGTTTGTTTTAAAGTATCCTCTAACTTTTTATTTTCTTCCTTCCTTTCTTGTCGTATTTCATTCTTAACTTCATCTTTATACTTTTCTAATGTTGAACAAATATTATTAATTTGCATTTGCAGTTCTTGTTTATTTTCGATCTGAATCTTATAAAATTCATCCTTCAACTCCTTCATCGCTTCTTCCATCTTTTCTGCATGCTTCTTACTTACCTCAGCATTTTTCTCAATTGACTGTTGTAAATCTTTCTTCAACTCTGCTGCATCTTGCTGTATTAACTGTTGTAATCTTTTTTCTCTTTCCTCAGCTTCTTTCTTTGACTTGTTTTCCCTTTCCTCAGCTTCTTTCTTTGACTTGTTTTCCCTTTCCTCCGCATCCTTCTTACTTACCTCAGCAGTTCGTGTAATGAGTGCCATTATCTTTTCAATATCTGTATTTGATATTCCTTTTGGTTCTTGCATCTGTAATCTTAACTGGTCTCCTTGTACCCTTTCTTCTTGCTGTACCTCTTCACCTTCTACTCCGGCACCACTCGCTACTACTTCCATCTCTTCTTGTCCTTCACCTTTTTCCTCTTCAGTCTTCTTACCTTTTCGTGTAATTCTTTTATCAGCCATTTTATTATTTACTGTACAAAATATGATTACCCTTATTAAATCCTTTTATCAAATTATAAATCTTTGTATTTGTTCAACAATTAACCTTTTATAATAATTAATAATAATTAAATTCAATGACTTTAATTATTGATTGTTCTGTCCTGTTGTATTTTTATTTATTTCAAAAGAAATCTTATCTGACACAGTTTAAATTCTGTTTATTCTTTTTTTTTAATTGCCAATGCACTCAAATTACCTAAATATGCTCTTTTAAACTAACCAACAGTCACAATAAGCCCCATTTTTGAACTTTCAATTGCCCCACATTTTTGTCCGTCATATATTTATTGTGATCAAACGTGGTTTATTCTATTTCTACTTTTTCTCAAGCCCCACGTTGTCGCGTCATAATATTTATTATGATCAGCTCAGTGTCAATTACAATACGTTAGGCGACCATATAATTATACACTGGCTTTTTGTTTCTGTAGCATAAATATTTAATTCAATTGCCCTGCTCTGCTAGCTATACGTATTTATTTCTTGTTTTAAAAATTAATTTCAAATAATTTCTCTTTTAAAAATAATTAGAACATGAAAACTCAATCATCAGGGTTAGGTTCTTTTTATCTAGTTGTCTTATTTTTGGCTTGTCATATTTAGAATAAATTTCATTTGTCATATAACCTTAAATGTCACTTATCTTAAATGAAATCAAAATAATTCTATTACTTGTTATCAAATACGACCAACGTACACTATTTTCAATATGATTATGATGTCTGACTTTATCTATCTTTTATAGTAAGTAATAACTTTTTCATTTAATTATTGTAAGTAATAAATATTGTTCATCTATTTCAGTTTTATTCTAAACTAAACTACTAACCAACCTTATTGACTCTACTAATTGCACATCCAGCATCGAAGATCTCCTTTGTACAACTAGTCACCACACGAAAATGTCCTACTGCAACCAAATGTCAAACCAATTTACAACCGTCAAATCCTCCAGAAAATATCCAATTAGTTGAAGACTCCAACCTCCTATTCTGCCAGTAAACTATCCTTTATGTACTCCAACTAATGTTACTTCCTTTCAGGTTCCAATGTCATGACGATTCGACCTCTGTATGAAAATGACACCTCCAAACACCACCAATCACCCAGAACGATTTCCAAGAAGATACCTCAGTCCTTCCTCATGGCTCCTACACTTGCAGTAAATCACACCAGTCCAATCCTTTTCACTCCTTCCCATAAACTGTATCAGTTCCAATAAAGCAGCTCAATCCAAATCTTAATTAAATATTGTAGTTTTCTGGTTATTTCTTTCTAATTAACTGTTATGCACAATCTCTTCACCGATTAAGTACTTGTATCACTTCAAAATAACATTTTCATATTTTTCCACCACGTAGATTTGCTAACAGCCTTGTTATTTGCATACCACCAAAATTATTCATACAAATAAGGCATAATTTCAAATTTTATTATCTCAAAAAGGATTTTTCAAAATTCTGTGTACATTTTTATAAGTTTGTTATTCTTAATAATTTAAAACAACTCTCTTAACTACCGTATTTCATTATTGATGCTCACTATATTTAATATACATTTGAAACCTACATACTTTGTTATCTTTTTAATATTTTAATTTGGTCTGTCGTATCTGATATCAGTATTAAATAATTTCTATCTTTCCAACATTTTTACTTTATACATTAAAATATATGAAATTTATTCTTTCCAATCTCATTTCTTAAAATATAATCTCTATTTAAAATTTAATTCAAATAACCTTTTCTATTCTAAACTTTTTTAAAGACTGACTACAATGCTTTACCAAATTCTTTTATCATATTTTATTATCAAACTATATCCTCTCATATGATATCATAACAATTTAGGCAGTTAGGCATTTAAGCATTTAGACATTTATACATTTAGACATTTAGGCATTTAAGCATTTAGGCATTTAGGCAATTAGGCATTTAAGCATTTAGACATTTAGGAATTTAGGCATTTAGGCATTTAGGCATTTAAGCATTTAGGCATTTAGGCATTTAAGCATTTAGGCATTTAGACATTTATACATTTAAGCACTTAGCCAATTAGGCATTTAGGCATTTAGGCACTTACGCAATTATTCATTTAGGCATATAGATAATTAGACATTTATACATTTAAACATGTAGGCTCTTATCAATTTAGGCATTTAAGCATTTAGGCTTTTAACCATTTAGGCATTTAAGCATTTACGCAATTAAGCATTTAGGCACTTAGGCATTTAGACATTTAAGCGTTTATACATTTAAGCATTTAGGCTTTCAGAAATTTAGCCATTTAGGCGTTTAGACATTTGGGCATTTAGGCATGTAGGCATTAGGCATTTAGGCATTTAGGCATTTAGACATTTATACATTTAGGTATTTAGCCATTTAGGCATTTACGCATTTATGCAATTAGGCATTTAGGCATTTAGGCATTTAGACCTTTATACATTTAAGCATTTATACGTTTAAGCATTTAGGCATTTAGGTACTTAGGCATTTACGCAATTAGGCATTTAGGCATTTAGACATTTAGACATTTATACATTTAGGCATTTAGCCATTTAGGCATTTAGGCATTTAGGCATTTACGCAATTAGGCATTTACGCATTTAAGCATTTAAACATTTAGGCTTTTAGAAATTTAGTCATTCAGGCGTTTAGACATTTGGGCATTTAGGCATGTAGGCATTAGGCATTTAGGCATTTAGGCATTTTGGCATTTAGGCATTCGGGCATTTAGTCATTTATACATTTAGACATTTAGGTATTTAGGCATTTGGACATTTTGGCATTTAGGCATTTAGGAATTTTGGTATTTAAGCATTTAGGCATTTAGGCATTTAGGCATTTAGGCATTTAGGCATTTAGGCATTTAGACATATAGGCATTTAGGCATTTAAGTATTTATACATTTAGGCAGTTAGGCATTTACGCATTTAGGCACTTAGGCATATAGACATCTAGGCATTTAGGCATTGGGGCGTTTAGGCATCTAGGAATTTGGCCATTTAAGCATTTCGGTATTTAGGCATTAACGCATTTAGGCATTTATGTACTTAGGCGTATACTAGGCATTTAGACATTTAGGCATTTAGACATTTAGGCATTTAGGCATTTAGGCATTTATTCATGTTAGGCATTTAGGCTTAGCATTAGACCTACATTAGGCATTTAAACATTTAGGCATTTAGACATTTAATCATTTATAAATTTACTATTAGACATTTAGGCATACTTTAGGCTATTACGATTTAGGCATTTAGGCATTTAGGCGTTAGCATTAATAATTTAGGCATTTAGGCATTTAGGCATTTAGACACTTAATGCATTTAGGCATTTAAGCATTTAGACATTTAGGCATTTATACAGTTAAACATGTAGGCTCCTATACATTTAGGCATTTAGGCATTTAAGCATTTAGGCACTTAGGCATATAGACATCTAGGCATTTAGGCATTGGGGCGTTTAGGCATCTAGGAATTTGGCCATTTAAGCATTTCGGTATTTAGGCATTAACGCATTTAGGCATTTAGGTACTTAGGCGTATAAGGTACCTGCGGCATATATGGCCCACCTAAGGCCAAATTGCTTGTCACCTGTAGGCCATATTATTTATGTGAATGGATTTTATGTCAAATTGAAGAGTAAACATTAATCTATTATACAAGTAAGTTTTATTCATTCAAAATCAAAATTATACGAAATATAAATAGGAAACTGAAACAATGCATTTGGGCCATATTATCCACCTATTCGGGTTACACGGCCCATAGGCTAAAATGCAAGTAAAATGTAAAATATGGAGTGTATATTTTTGTAAAGCAAAGTTGATAAATAAATACACATACAAAACATAAAGTGACATTGAGTGTGGTATAATTAACAACATTTGAAGGCTTCGTCCTCGTCAGCTGTAAGACCAACACATACCTCATGGTACCAACATTTACATTTTACGCATTGCCTCATGTCCAGTTGCTCCTCCTGCTCACAAACTGAGCAAAACCAATATTCCTCCACAATTTTGTCAGAGGAAGACTTTCCAATAGCGTTTTGTTGGTTGGCCCGTGGGCCATATAACCTGCCAATAAAACGGGCCATATTTACCGAAATGCTAGCCTAACAAAAGGGTGGCTTCCAGCGGGGGTACCCCTTTGTAGAACCCATTCATTACTGCATGCACAAATACCCTACCAATTGACCAATACTTCTTATGGGACACGAAGCCCTTGGTAATTCTGATGTGGTGTAGAAACGATGTAGAAATAATCAGGAAAATTACAACCTCACTCCTCATCAGCGTACTTAAAACTGAGCAGGCTGCTACATACAAACGAGTGGGCGCGTATGGCGGGAAATTGTTTTCGCAGTTATGTGACATGGTAAGTAACTATTTAAATTTGACAGATTGTCGATAGATGGCATAATGTGTTCAATCTAGACTTCGGGCTATATTACCCGCTGGGCCATATATACCGCAGGTACCTTAGGCATTTAGACATTTAGGCATTTAGACATTTAGGCATTTAGGCATTTAGGTATTTATTCATGTAGGCATTTAGGCATTTAGGCATTTAGACACTTATACAATTAGGCATTTAAACATTTAGGCACTTAGACATTTAATCATTTATAAATTTATACATTTAGACATTTAGGCATTTAGACGTTTACGCATTTGTACATTTAGGCATTTAGGCGTTTAGGCATTTAAGCGTTTAATAATTTAGGCATTTAGGCATTTAGGCATTTAGACACTAATGCATTTAGGCATTTAAGCATTTAGACATTTAGGCATTTATACAGTTAAACATGTAGGCTCCTATACATTTAGGCATTTAGGCATTTAAGCATTTAGGCATTTACCTATTTAGGCATTTAGGCATTTAGGCATTTAGGCATTTAGGCATTTAGACATATAGGCATTTAGGCATTTAAGCATTTATACATTTAGGCAGTTAGGCATTTAAGCATTTAGTCATTTATACATTTAGACATTTAGGCATTTAAGCATTTAGGCGTTTAGGCAGTTAGGCATTTAAGCATTTAGACATTTAGGAATCTAGGCATTTAGGCATTTAGGCATTTAAGCATTTAGGCATTTAGGCATTTAAGCATTTAGGCAATTAGGCATTTAAGAATTTATACATTTAGGCAGTTAGGCATTTAAGCATTTAGACATTTAAGAATTTATACGTTTAGACATTTAGGTATTTGGACACATGTATTTAGACATTTAGGCATTTAGACATTTAGGCATTTATACATTTACACATTTAGGCGTTTAGGCATTTAGGCGTTTAGGCATTTCAGCATTTAGGCATTTAGGCACTTAGACACCTATGCATTTAGGCATTTAGGCATTTACCAATTTAGGCATTTAGACATTTAGGCATTTACGCAATTAGGCATTTAGGCGGTTAGGCATTTAGACATTTAGATATTTAGGCATTTAAGTATTTAGGCATTTAAGCATTTATACATCTGTACATTTAGACATTTAGACATTTAGGCATTTTGGCATTTAGGCGTTTAGGCAGTTACACATTTAAGCATTTAAACATTTAGGCATTTAGGCATTTATACATTTCGGCATTTAGGCATTTAGGGATTTAGACATTTAAGTATTTATAAATTTATACATCTAGGCATTTAGGCGTTTAGACGTATAGGCATTTATACACTTAGGCATATAGGCGTTTAGGCATTTATGCGTTTAAGCATTTAGAAATTTAGGCATTTTTACATTTAGACACCTATGCATTTAGGCATTTAAGCATTTAGACACTCAGGCATTTATACATTTAAACATGTGGTCTCTTATCCATTTAGACATTTAAGCGTTTAGGCTTTAGGTATTTAACCATTTAGGCATTTAGGCATTTAGGCATTTACGCAATTAGGCATTTAAGAATTTAGGCATTTAGACGTTTAGGCATTTTTACATTTAGATATTTAGGTCTTTAGGCATTTAGACATTTATATATTGGTTATTAAGCATTTAGGCATTTAAGCATTTAGATAGTTACGCATTTATACATTTAGACACTTAGGTATTTGGACATTTACACATTTAGGCATTTAGGCATTAAGGCACTTAGGCACATAGGCATTTAGGCATTTAGGCATTCGGGGGTTTAGGAATTTAAGAATTTGGTCATTTAGGCATTTTCGTATTTAGGCACTTAGGCATTTAGACATTTAGGCATTTATACTTTTATACATTTAGTCATTCAGGCATTTAGACACTTAGGCATTTATACATTTCTACATTTAGGCATTTTGGAATTTAGGCATTTAGGCATTTAGACATTTAGGCATTTATACTTTTATACATTTAGGCATTTAGGCATTTTGACACTTAGGCATTTATACGCTTATACATTTAGGCATTTAGGCATTTAGGCATGTAGGCCCTTATCAATTTTGCACTTAGACATTTATACATTTAGCCATTTAAGCATTTAGACATGTAGGCTCTTATCAATTTAGGCATTTAGGCTATTAGGCATTTGGTCATTTAACGATTTAGGCATTTAGGCATTTAAGCATTTACGCAATTAGGCATTTAACCATTTAGGCAATTAGATAATTAGGCATTTATACATTTAACCATTTTGGCATTTAGGCACTTAGGCATTTACGCAATTATTCATTTAGGCATTTAGGCATTTAGACATTTAGGCATTTATACATTAGGCATTAAGCATTTAGGCATTTCGGCATTTAGACATTTAGGCAATTAAGCATTTAAGCATTTGTACATTTAGGCAGTTAGGCATTTAGGCATTTAGACATTTAGGCATTTAGACATTTAAGTATTTGGACATTTACACATTTAGGCATTTAAGCATTTAGGCATTTCGGCATATAGACATTTAGGCATTTAGGCATTGGGGCGTATAGGCATTTAGGAATTTGGCTATTTAAGCATTTCGGTATATAGGAATTAACGCATTTAGGCATTTAGGTACTTAGGCGTATAGGCATTTAGGCATTTAGTCATTTAGGCATTTAGGCATTTAGGCATTTAGACAATTATACAATTAAGCATTTAAACATTTAGTCATTTAGACATTTAATCATTTATAAATTTATACATTTAGACATTTAGGCATTTAGACGTTTACGCATTTGTACATTTAGGCATTTAGGCGTTTAGGCATTTAAGCGTTTAATAATTTAGGCATTTAGGCATTTAGGCATTTAGACACTAATGCATTTAGGCATTTAAGCATTTAGACATTTAGGCATTTATACAGTTAAACATGTAGGCTCCTATACATTTAGGCATAAAGGCATTTAAGCATTTAGGCATTTGCCTATTTAGGCATTTAGGCATTTAGGCATTTAGGCATTTAGACATATGGGCATTTAGGCATTTAAGTATTTATACATTTAGGCAGTTAGGCATTTAAGCATTTAGACATTTATACATTTAGACATTTAGGCATTTAAGCATTTAGGCATTTAGGCAATTAGGAATTTAAGCATTTAGACATTTAGGAATTTAGGCATTTAGGCATTTAGGCATTTAAGCGCTTAAGCATTTAGGCATTTCAGCATTTAGGCATTTAGACATTTATACATTTAAGCACTTAGCCATTTAGGCATTTAGGCATTTAGGCACTTACGCAATTGTTCATTTAGGCATTTAGGCATATAGATAATTAGGCATTTATACATTTAAACATGTAGGCTCTTATCAATTTAGGCTTTTAAGCATTTAGGCTTTTAACCATTTAGGCATTTAAGCATTTACGCAATTAAGCATTTAGGCACTTAGGCATTTAGACATTTAAGCGTTCATACATTTAAGCATTTAGGCTTTTAAAAATTTAGCCATTTAGGCGTTTAGACATTTGGGCATTTAGGCATGTAGGCATTAGGCATTTAGGCATTTAGGCATTTAAACATTTATACATTTAGGTATTTAGCCATTTAGGCATTTACGCATTTACGCAATTAGGCATTTAGGCATTTAGGCATTTAGACCTTTATACATTTAAGCATTTATACATTTAAGCATTTAGGCATTTAGGTACTTAGGCATTTACGCAATTAGGCATTTAGGCATTTAGACATTTAGACATTTGTACATTTAGGCATTTAGCCATTTAGGCATTTAGGCATTTAGGCATTTACGCAATTAGGCATTTACGCATTTAGGCATTTAGACATTTATACATTTAAGCATTTATACACTTAAACATTTAGGCTTTTAGAAATTTAGTCATTCAGGCGTTTAGACATTTGGGCATTTAGGCATCTAGGCATTAGGCATTTAGGCATTTCGGCATTTTGGCATTTAAGCATTTAGGCATTTAGCCATTTATACATTTAAACATTTAGGTATTTAGGCATTTGGACATCTTGGCATTTAGGCATTTAGGAATTTTGGTATTTAAGAATTTAGGCATTTAGGCATTTAGGCATTTAGGCATTTAGGAATCTAGGCATTTAGGCATTTAGGCATTTAAGCATTTAGGCATTTAGACATTTAAGCATTTAGGCAATTAGGCATTTAAGAATTTATACATTTAGGCAGTTAGGCATTTAAGCATTTAGACATTTGAGAATTTATACGTTTAGACATTTAGGTATTTGGACACATGTATTTAGACATTTAGGCATTTAGACATTTAGGCATTTATACATTTAAACATTTAGGCATTTATACATTAGGCATTAAGCATTTAGGCATTTCGGCATTTAGACATTTAGGCAATTAAGCATTTAAGCATTTGTACATTTAGGCAGTTAGGCATTTAGGCATTTAGACATTTAGGCATTTAGACATTTAGGTATTTGGACATTTACACATTTAGGCATTTACGCATTTAGGCATTTAGGCATATAGACATTTAGGCATTTAGGCATTGTGGCGTTTAGGCATCTAGGAATTTGGCTATTTAAGCATTTCGGTATATAGGAATTAACGCATTTAGGCATTTAGGTACTTAGGCGTATAGGCATTTAGGCATTTAGTCATTTAGGCATTTAGGCATTTAGGCATTTAGACAATTATACAATTAAGCATTTAAACATTTAGTCATTTAGACATTTAATCATTTATAAATTTATACATTTAGACATTTAGGCATTTAGACGTTTACGCATTTGTACATTTAGGCATTTAGGCGTTTAGGCATTTAAGCGTTTAATAATTTAGGCATTTAGGCATTTAGGCATTTAGACACTAATGCATTTAGGCATTTAAGCATTTAGACATTTAGGCATTTAGGCATTTGGTCATTTAACGATTTAGGCATTTAGGCATTTAAGCATTTACGCAATTAGGCATTTAACCATTTAGGCAATTAGATAATTAGGCATTTATACATTTAACCATTTTGGCATTTAGGCACTTAGGCATTTACGCAATTAGGCATTTAAGCATTTAGGCATTTAGACATTTATACATTTAGGCACTTAGCCATTCATACATTTAGGCATTTAGGCATTTAGACATTTAGGCATTTATACATTAGGCATTAAGCATTTATACATCTATACATTTAGACATTTAGGCAATTAAGCATTTAAGCATTTGTACATTTAGGCAGTTAGGCACTTAGGCATTTAGACATTTAGGCATTTAGACATTTAGGTATTTGGACATTTACACATTTAGGCATTTACGCATTTAGGCATTTAGGCATATAGACATTTAGGCATTTAGGCATTGTGGCGTTTAGGCATCTAGGAATTTGGCTATTTAAGCATTTCGGTATATAGGAATCAACGCATTTAGGCATTTAAGCATTTAGACACTAATGCATTTAGGCATTTAAGCATTTAGACATTTAGTCATTTATACAGTTAAACATGTAGGCTCCTATACATTTAGGCATTTAGGCATTTAAGCATTTAGGCATTTGCCTATTTAGGCATTTAGGCATTTAGGCATTTAGGCATTTAGGCATTTAGGCATTTAGACATATAGGCATTTAGGCATTTAAGCATTTAGACATTTATACATTTTTACATTTAGGCATTTAAGCATTTAGGCATTTAGGCAATTAGGCATTTAAACATTTAGACATTTAGGAATTTAGGCATTTAGGCATTTAGGCATTTAAGCATTTAGGCATTTAGGTATTTAAGCATTTAGGCATTTAGACATTTATACATTTAAGCACTTAGCCATTTAGGCATTTAGGCATTTAGGCACTTACGCAATTATTCATTTAAGCATTTAGGCATATAGATAATCAGGCATTTATACATTTAAACATGTAGGCTCTTATCAATTTAGGCATTTAAGCATTTAGGCTTTTAACCATTTAGGCATTTAAGCATTTACGCAATTAAGCATTTAGGCACTTAGGCATTTAGACATTTAAGCGTTTATACATTTAAGCATTTAGGCTTTTAAAAATTTAGCCATTTAGGCGTTTAGACATTTGGGCATTTAGGCATGTAGGCATTAGGCATTTAGGCATTTAGGCATTTAAACATTTATACATTTAGGTATTTAGCCATTTAGGCATTTACGCATTTACGCAATTAGGCATTTAGGCATTTAGGCATTTAGACCTTTATACATTTAAGCATTTATACATTTAAGCATTTAGGCATTTAGGTACTTAGGCATTTACGCAATTAGGCATTTAGGCATTTAAACATTTAGACATTTGTACATTTAGGCATTTAGCCATTTAGGCATTTAGGCATTTAGGCATTTACGCAATTAGGCATTTACGCATTTAGGCATTTAGACATTTATACATTTAAGCATTTATACACTTAAACATTTAGGCTTTTAGAAATTTAGTCATTCAGGCGTTTAGACATTTGGGCATTTAGGCATCTAGGCATTAGGCATTTAGGCATTTAGGCATTTTGGCATTTAAGCATTTAGGCATTTAGTCATTTATACATTTAGACATTTAGGTATTTAGGCATTTGGACATTTTGGAATTTAGGCATTTAGGAATTTTGGTATTTAAGAATTTAGGCATTTAGGCATTTAGGCATTTAGGCATTTAGGAATCTAGGCATTTAGGCATTTAGGCATTTAAGCATTTAGGCATTTAGACATTTAAGCATTTAGGCAATTAGGCATTTAAGAATTTATACATTTAGGCAGTTAGGCATTTAAGCATTTAGACATTTGAGAATTTATACGTTTAGACATTTAGGTATTTGGACACATGTATTTAGACATTTAGGCATTTAGACATTTAGGCATTTATACATTTAAACATTTAGGCGTTTAGACATTTAGGCGTTTAGGCATTTCAGCATTTAGGCATTTAGGCACTTAGACACCTATGCATTTAGGCATTTAGGCATTTACCAATTTAGGCATTTAGACATTTAGGCATTTACGCAATTAGACATTTAGGCGGTTAGGCATTTAGACATTTAGATATTTAGGCATTTAGGTATTTAGGCATTTAAGCATTTATACATCTGTACATTTAGACATTTAGACATTTAGGCATTTTGGCATTTAGGCGTTTAGGCAGTTACACATTTAAGCATTTAAACATTTAGGCATTTAGGCATTTAGGCATTTATACATTTCGGCATTTATGCGTTTAGGCATTTAGACATTTAAGTATTTATAAATTTATACATTTAGGCATTTAGGCGTTTAGACGTATAGGCATTTATACACTTAGGCATATAGGCGTTTAGGCATTTATGCGTTTAAGCATTTAGGAATTTAGGCATTTTTACATTTAGACACCTATGCATTTAGGCATTTAAGCATTTAGACACTCAGGCATTTATACATTTAAACATGTGGTCTCTTATCCATTTAGGCATTTAAGCGTTTAGGCTTTAGGTATTTAACCATGTAGGCATTTAGGCATTTAGGCATTTACGCAATTAGGTATTTAAGCATTTAGGCATTTAGACGTTTAGGCATTTTTACATTTAGATATTTAGGTCTTTAGACATTTAGACATTTATATATTGGTTATTAAGCATTTAGGCATTTAAGCATTTAGATAGTTACGCATTTATACATTGAGACACTTAGGTATTTGGACATTTACACATTTAGGCCTTTAGGCATTTAGGCATTAAGGCACTTAGGCACATAGGCATTTAGGCATTTAGGCATTCGGGCGTTTAGGAATTTAAGAATTTATCCATTTAGGCATTTTCGTATTTAGGCACTTAGGCATTTAGACATTTAAGCATTTATACTTTTATACATTTAGGCATTTAGGCATTTAGACACTTAGGCATTTATACATTTCTACATTTAGGTATTTAGCCATTTAGGCATTTACGCATTTACGCAATTAGGCATTTAGGCATTTAGGCATTTAGACCTTTATACATTTAAGCATTTATACATTTAAGCATTTAGGCATTTAGGTACTTAGGCATTTACGCAATTAGGCATTTAGGCATTTAGACATTTAGACATTTGTACATTTAGGCATTTAGCCATTTAGGCATTTAGGCATTTAGGCATTTACGCAATTAGGCATTTACGCATTTAGGCATTTAGACATTTATACATTTAAGCATTTATACACTTAAACATTTAGGCTTTTAGAAATTTAGTCATTCAGGCGTTTAGACATTTGGGCATTTAGGCATCTAGGCATTAGGCATTTAGGCATTTAGGCATTTTGGCATTTAAGCATTTAGGCATTTAGTCTTTTATACATTTAGACATTTAGGTATTTAGGCATTTGGACATTTTGGCATTTAGGCATTAAGGAATTTTGCTATTTAAGAATTTAGGCATTTAGGCATTTAGGCATTTAGGCATTTAGGAATCTAGGCATTTAGGCATTTAGACATTTAAGCATTTAGGCAATTAGGCATTTAAGAATTTATACATTTAGGCAGTTAGGCATTTAAGCATTTAGACATTTGAGAATTTATACGTTTAGACATTTAGGTATTTGGACACATGTATTTAGACATTTAGGCATTTAGACATTTAGGCATTTATACATTTAAACATTTAGGCGTTTAGACATTTAGGCGTTTAGGCATTTCAGCATTTAGGCATTTAGGCACTTAGACACCTATGCATTTAGGCATTTAGGCATTTACCAATTTAGGCATTTAGACATTTAGGCATTTACGCAATTAGACATTTAGGCGGTTAGGCATTTAGACATTTAGATATTTAGGCATTTAGGTATTTAGGCATTTAAGCATTTATACATCTGTACATTTAGACATTTAGACATTTAGGCATTTTGGCATTTAGGCGTTTAGGCAGTTACACATTTAAGCATTTAAACATTTAGGCATTTAGGCATTTAGGCATTTATACATTTCGGCATTTATGCGTTTAGGCATTTAGACATTTAAGTATTTATAAATTTATACATTTAGGCATTTAGGCGTTTAGACGTATAGGCATTTATACACTTAGGCATATAGGCGTTTAGGCATTTATGCGTTTAAGCATTTAGGAATTTAGGCATTTTTACATTTAGACACCTATGCATTTAGGCATTTAAGCATTTAGACACTCAGGCATTTATACATTTAAACATGTGGTCTCTTATCCATTTAGGCATTTAAGCGTTTAGGCTTTAGGTATTTAACCATGTAGGCATTTAGGCATTTAGGCATTTACGCAATTAGGTATTTAAGCATTTAGGCATTTAGACGTTTAGGCATTTTTACATTTAGATATTTAGGTCTTTAGACATTTAGACATCTATATATTGGTTATTAAGCATTTAGGCATTTAAGCATTTAGATAGTTACGCATTTATACATTGAGACACTTAGGTATTTGGACATTTACACATTTAGGCCTTTAGGCATTTAGGCATTAAGGCACTTAGGCACATAGGCATTTAGGCATTTAGGCATTCGGGCGTTTAGGAATTTAAGAATTTGTCCATTTAGGCATTTTCGTATTTAGGCACTTAGGCATTTAGACATTTAAGCATTTATACTTTTATACATTTAGGCATTTAGGCATTTAGACACTTAGGCATTTATACATTTCTACATTTAGGCATTTTGGAATTTAGGCATTTAGGCGTTTAGACATTAAGGCATTTATACTTTTATACATTTAGGCATTTAGGCATTTTGACACTTAGGCATTTATACATTTATACATTTAGGCATTTGGGCATTTAGGCATGTAGGCCCTTATCAATTTTGCACTTAGACATTTATACATTTAGCCATTTAGGCATTTAGACATGTAGGCTCTTACCAATTCAGGCATTTAGGCTATTAGGCATTTGGTCATTTAACGATTTAGGCATTTAGGCATTTAAGCATTTAGGCATTTAGACATTTATACATTTAGGCACTTAGCCATTCAGGCATTTAGGCATTTATGCATTTAGACATTTAGGCATTTATACATTAGGCATTAAGCATTTAGGCATTTCGGCATTTAGACATTTAGGCAATTAAGCATTTAAGCATTTGTACATTTAGGCAGTTAGGCATTTAGGCATTTAGACATTTAGGCATTTAGACATTTAGGTATTTGGACATTTACACATTTAGGCATTTACGCATTTAGGCATTTAGGCATATAGACATTTAGGCATTTAGGCATTGTGGCGTTTAGGCATCTAGGAATTTGGCTATTTAAGCATTTCGGTATATAGGAATTAACGCATTTAGGCATTTAGGTACTTAGGCGTATAGGCATTTAGGCATTTAGTCATTTAGGCATTTAGGCATTTAGGCATTTAGACCAGGGGTCGGCAACCTTTTTCGGACGGCGGGCCATTTTCAAAATAATTTTTTTTATGCGGGCCGCACATTCAAATGTAACTTAAATAGTGCTTTTATATCATATACGAGTATAAATATTATTAAAAATAAATATAGAAAAAATTTATTTTTTATTGACATGCTATAATAACAATAATGTTAGAGAACAAAAATTTTACAATTCTTAAAAGGAAAAAAAAAGAAAATACAATTCCAATTAAATATGTATAAATATGGAAATATAAAATATATAAATATAAAAAATATAAAATATTGTAGTAAAACGTCATACGGCTGTCAACATGAACGCACATATGAACATGCAGTAGCAAACTGGCGAAATGAAAGAATTAGTGATGGGCCTATCCGGAATGAATAATCGGAAAGTTTCCGATTGTTCAAAAAATCGGAAGGTTCCTATTATTTCGGAACTTTTCGGAATTCGATTATTTTACTGTTCGGTGCACAAAATTCGGAACTTTCGGAATTCGATTATTTTACTATTCGGTACACAAAATGAGAAAACGAAATGCCCATTTGAACTGAACGGAATACGGAATGTTGTATTGACTCACTTGACTGCTATATGCTGGTTGGCGAATGTCGACGGGTCGCGCCGTGTGCGCACGTGTATGATACGTGAATGGCACTAATGGCAGTGGTATTTCGTAGATTAATTATTAGATAGTACAGTTACAGACTTCAAATTCAAGTATTGTTTTATACTATCTATTATGTACTTTATGTGCTATTAAACTTTAAAATATCACTACCATTTTCCGAAAGTCTATTAACGTAACTACTGTAATAATTTGAAAAAATATTTTATTTCCTCATATCCCACTGTGCGACTCAAACTCATAAATTGTTTTTTAGGATACTGCATTGCTAACTAGCGTCTACATAGTTACAAACGAGTCCGGTAGATAAAATTTACCGGCCTAGACCAGTGGTAATAGAACTACTACTGGTCTAGGCCGGTAAATTTTATTTACCGGACTCGTTTGTAACAATGTAAACGCTAGTTACCAATGCAGTATCCTAAAAAATCTTATACGATACACGACCGGTAGAATTCTTATGGCCTTGCCAAACATACAGGTCTCGCCCTACGGTTCGACCTGTAAAGTATTGGCGCGGCATAAAAATGTTGCTAACGGTCTAATAACGTAAATAGCTATTACTGACCGTCCTACAAACCCAAACAATAGATGCCAACGCAGATAAGGGCTTACGGCGCGACGGCGAGTGCTCTCATCGTAAATTTGCACGCACTTCATCTTCCTTCCGCTTGTTGTTATTTCGTTCGTTTTCCCTTGCTTGCATTTACGGAATGTAAAATAATCGGATGATATTCCGATTTTATAAACACTCCGAAATGGAACATTCCGATTATTGAAATCATCCGATTATGCCCATCACTAGAAAGAATGCTACACTTGCTAAGCGAGACGTCATTTTCGCTGGGGAGTGGGGATTAAACTTGCGCAGTAAAATAGGCTTCCCACTATGCTTCTGTTTGTCGCGCATTTTTGTCACCGGTCACATTTCGGCACGCTTACGCTCTAAGTTTGTTGATTTTTCCTAAAGTTATATTGGTGCTTTGGCGGGCCGCGCAAAAAGTTGCAAAGGGCCGCATGCGGCCCGCGGGCCGCAGGTTGCCGACCCCTGATTTAGACAATTATACAATTAAGCATTTAAACATTTAGTCATTTAGACATTTAATCATTTATAAATTTATACATTTAGACATTTAGGCATTTAGACGTTTACGCATTTGTACATTTAGGCATTTAGGCGTTTAGGCATTTAAGCGTTTAATAATTTAGGCATTTAGGCATTTAGGCATTTAGACACTAATGCATTTAGGCATTTAAGCATTTAGACATTTAGGCATTTATACACTTAAACATGTAGGCTCTTACCAATTTAGGCATTTAGGCTATTAGGCATTTGGTCATTTAACGATTTAGGCATTTAGGCATTTAAGCATTTACGCAATTAGGCATTTAACCATTTAGGCAATTAGATAATTAGGCATTTATACATTTAACCATTTTGGCATTTAGGCACTTAGGCATTTACGCAATTAATCATTTAAGCATTTAGGCATTTAGACATTTATACATTTAGGCACTTAGCCATTCAGGCATTTAGGCATTTAGGCATTTAGACATTTAGGCATTTATACATTAGGCATTAAGCATTTATACATCTATACATTTAGACATTTAGGCAATTAAGCATTTAAGCATTTGTACATTTAGGCAGTTAGGCACTTAGGCATTTAGACATTTAGGCATTTAGACATTTAGGTATTTGGACATTTACACATTTAGGCATTTACGCATTTAGGCATTTAGGCATATAGACATTTAGGCATTTAGGCATTGTGGCGTTTAGGCATCTAGGAATTTGGCTATTTAAGCATTTCGGTATATAGGAATCAACGCATTTAGGCATTTAGGTACTTAGGCGTATAGGCATTTAGGCATTTAGTCATTTAGGCATTTAGGCATTTAGGCATTTAGACAATTATACAATTAAGCATTTAAACATTTAGTCATTTAGACATTTAATTATTTATAAATTTATACATTTAGACATTTAGGCATTTAGACGTTTACGCATTTGTACATTTAGGCATTTAGGCGTTTAGGCATTTAAGCGTTTAATAATTTAGGCATTTAGGCATTTAAGCATTTAGACACTAATGCATTTAGGCATTTAAGCATTTAGACATTTAGTCATTTATACAGTTAAACATGTAGGCTCCTATACATTTAGGCATTTAGGCATTTAAGCATTTAGGCATTTGCCTATTTAGGCATTTAGGCATTTAGGCATTTAGGCATTTAGGCATTTAGGCATTTAGACATATAGGCATTTAGGCATTTAAGCATTTAGACATTTATACATTTAGACATTTAGGCATTTAAGCATTTAGGCATTTAGGCAATTAGGCATTTAAACATTTAGACATTTAGGAATTTAGGCATTTAGGCATTTAGGCATTTAAGCATTTAGGCATTTAGGTATTTAAGCATTTAGGCATTTAGACATTTATACATTTAAGCACTTAGCCATTTAGGCATTTAGGCATTTAGGCACTTACGCAATTATTCATTTAGGCATATAGGCATATAGATAATTAGGCATTTATACATTTAAACATGTAGGCTCTTATCAATTCAGGCATTTAAGCATTTAGGTTTTTAACCATTTAGGCATTTAAGCATTTACGCAATTAAGCATTTAGGCACTTAGGCATTTAGACATTTAAGCGTTTATACATTTAAGCATTTAGGCTTTTAGAAATTTAGCCATCTAGGCGTTTAGACATTTGGGCATTTAGGCATGTAGGCATTAGGCATTTAGGAATTTAAACATATAGGCATTTAGGCATTTAAGTATTTATACATTTAAGCAGTTAGGCATTTAAGCATTTAGACATTTATACATTTAGACATTTAGGCATTTAAGCATTTAGGCATTTAGGCAATTGGGCATTTAAGCATTTAGACATTTAGGAATTTAGGCATTTAGGCATTTAGGCATTTAAGCATTTAGGCATTTAGGCATTTAAGCATTTAGGCATTTAGACATTTATACATTTAAGCACTTAGCCATTTAGGCATTTAGGCATTTAGGCACTAACGCAATTATTCATTTAGGCATTTAGGCATATAGATAATTAGGCATTTATACATTTAAACATGTAGGCTCTTATCAATTTAGGCATTTAAGCATTTAGGCTTTAACCATTTAGGCATTTAAGCATTTACGCAATTAAGCATTTAGGCACCTAGGCATTTAGACATTTAAGCGTTTATACATTTAAGCATTTAGGCTTTTAGAAATTTACCCATTTAGGCGTTTAGACATTTGGGCATTTAGGCATGTAGGCATTAGGCATTTAGGCATTTAGACATTTACACATTTAGGTATTTAGCCATTTAGGCATTTACGCATTTACGCAATTAGGCATTTAGGCATTTAGGCATTTAGACCTTTATACATTTAAGCATTTATACATTTAAGCATTTAGGCATTTAGGTACTTAGGCATTTACGCAATTAGGCATTTAGGCATTTAGACATTTAGACATTTATACATTTAGGCATTTAGCCATTTAGGCATTTAGGCATTTAGGCATTTAGGCATTTACGCAATTAGGCATTTACGCATTTAAGCATTTAGACATTTATACATTTAAGCATTTATACACTTAAACATTTAGGCTTTTAGAAATTTAGTCATTCAGGCGTTTAGACATTTGGGCATTTAGGCAAGTAGGCATTAGGCATTTAGGCATTTAGGCATTTTGGCATTTAGGCATTCGGGCATTTAGTCATTTATACATTTAGACATTTAGGTATTTAGGCATTTGGACATGTTGGCATTTAGGCATTTAGGAATTTTGGTATTTAAGCATTTAGGCATTTAGGCATTTAGGCATTTAGGCATTTAGACATATAGGCATTTAGGCATTTAAGGATTTAATCGTTTAGGCATTTACGCATTTAGGCATTTAAGCATTTAGGCAATTAGGCATTTAAGCGTTCAGGCATTTAAATATGTAGAAATTTATACGTTTCGGCATTTATGTATATACGTACTTAGTCATTTAGGCATTTAGACATTTAGGCACTTAGCCATTTAGTCATTTATATATGTAGGCATTTTGGCATCTAGGCACTTGGACAATTAGGCATTTAGGCATTTAGGCATTTAAGAATTTAATCGTTTAGGCATTTACGCATTTAGGCATTTAAGCATTTAAACATTTAGGCATTTATACGCTGAGACATTTCGGTATTTGGACACTTATATATTTAGACACTTAAACGTTTAGGCATTTGTACATCTACACATTTAGGCGTTTACTCATTTAGGCGTTTAGGTGTTTCAGCATTTAGGCATTTGGGCACTTGGACATTTAGGCATTTATACATTTAGACATTTAGGCATTTAGGATTTTAGGCATTTAGACATTTATACATTAGGCATTAAGCATTTAGGCATTTAGGCATTTAGGCATTTAAGCATTTATATTTTTAGGAATTTTGGGCATTTAGGCATTTATGCATTTAAGCATTTAGGCAATTACGCATTTAAGCATTTATACATTTAGGCAGTTAGGCATTTAAGCATTTGGACATTTAAGAATTTATATGTTTAGACATTTAGGTATTTGGACACACATACTTAGACATTTAGGCATTTAGACGTTTAGGCATTTATACATTTACACATGTAGGCGTTTAGGCATTTAGGCGCTTAGGAATTTCAGCATGTAGGCATTTAAGCACTTAGACACCTGTGCATTTAGGCATTTAGGCATTTAGGCATTTACCCATTTAGGCATTTAGGTATCTAGGCATTTACGCAATTACGCATTTAGTCAGTTAGGCATTTAGACATTTAGATATTTAGGCATTTAGGTATTTAGGCATTTAAGCATTTATACATCTATACATTTAGACATTTAGACATTTAGGCATTTAGACATTTAGGCATTTATCCTTTTAACCATTTAGGCATTTAAGCATTTACGCAATTAGGCATTTAGGCATTTAGGCATTTAGATATTTAGGCATTTATACATTTAGGCATTTAGGCGTTTAGGCATTTAAGCGTTTAATAATTTAGGCATTTAGGCATTTAGACATTTATACACCTAATCATTTATTCATTTAGGCATTTAGACATTTAGGAATTTGTACAGTAAAACATGTAGGCTCCTATACATTTAGGCATTTACGAATTTAGGCATTCAGCCATTTAGGCATTTAGGCATTTAAACATTTAGGCATTTAGGCATTTAGGCATTTAGGCATTTAAGCATTTATACATTTAGGCAGTTAGTCATTTAAGCATTTAGTCATTTAGGCATTTAAGCGTTTAGGCAATTATTCATTTAATTATTTATACATTTAGGCATTTAAGCATTTCAGCATTTAGGCAATTAGGCATTTAAGCATTTACACATTTAGAAATTTAGGCGTTTATGCATTTAAACATTTACACATTTAGCTATTTAGGCATTTCGGCACTTAGGCATATAGACATTAAAGCATTTAGGCATTTGGGCGTTTAGGCATCTAGGAATTTGGCCATTTAAGCATTTAGACATTTATTCACTTGGGCATTTAGCCATTTAGGCATTTAGGCATTAGGCAGTTAGGCATTTAGGCATTTAGGCATTTAGACATTTATACAATTAGGCATTTAAACATTTAGGCATTTAGACATTTAAGCACTTATAAGTTTATACATTTAGACATTTAGGCATTTAGGCAATTAGGCATTTAGGCATTTAGGCATTTAGACATTTATACAATTAGGCATTTAAACATTTAGGCATTTAGGCATTTAGGTACTTATAAGTTTATACATTTAGACATTTAGGCATTTAGCCATTTAGGCATTTAAGCATTTAGGCATTTACGCAATTAGGCATTTACGCATTTAGGCATTTAGACATTTATACATTTAAGCATTTATACACTTAAACATTTAGGCTTTTAGAAATTTAGTCATTCAGGCGTTTAGACATTTGGGCATTTAGGCATCTAGGCATTAGGCATTTAGGCATTTAGGAATTTGGCATTTAAGCATTTAGGCATTTAGTCATTTATACATTTAGACATTTAGGTATTTAGGCATTTGGACATTTTGGCATTTAGGAATTTAGGAATTTTGGTATTTAAGAATTTAGGCATTTAGGCATTTAGGCATTTAGGCATTTAGGCATTTAGGAATCTAGGCATTTAGGCATTTAGGCATTTAAGCATTTAGGCATTTAGACATTTAAGCATTTAGGCAATTAGGCATTTAAGAATTTATACATTTACGCAGTTAGGCATTTAAGCATTTAAACATTTGAGAATTTATACGTTTAGACATTTAGGTATTTGGACACATGTATTTAGACATTTAGGCATTTAGACATTTAGGCATTTATACATTTAAACATTTAGGCGTTTAGACATTTAGGCGTTTAGGCATTTCAGCATTTAGGCATTTAGGCACTTAGACACCTATGCATTTAGGCATTTAGGCATTTACCAATTTAGGCATTTAGACATTTAGGCATTTACGCAATTAGGCATTTAGGCGGTTAGGCATTTAGACATTTAGATATTTAGGCATTTAGGTATTTAGGCATTTAAGCATTTATACATCTGTACATTTAGACATTTAGACATTTAGGCATTTTGGCATTTAGGCGTTTAGGCAGTTACACATTTAAGCATTTAAACATTTAGGCATTTTGGCATTTAGGCATTTATACATTTCGGCATTTATGCGTTTAGGCATTTAGACATTTAAGTATTTATAAATTTATACATTTAGGCATTTAGGCGTTTAGACGTATAGGCATTTATACACTTAGGCATATAGGCGTTTAGGCATTTATGCGTTTAGGCATTTAGGAATTTAGGCATTTTTACATTTAGACACCTATGCATTTAGGCATTTAAGCATTTAGACACTCAGGCATTTATACATTTAAACATGTGGTCTCTTATCCATTTAGGCATTTAAGCGTTTAGGCTTTAGGTATTTAACCATTTAGGCATTTAGGCATTTAGGCATTTACGCAATTAGGTATTTAAGCATTTAAACATTTAGACGTTTAGGCATTTTTACATTTAGATATTTAGGTCTTTAGACATTTAGACATTTATATATTGGTTATTAAGCATTTAGGCATTTAAGCATTTAGATAGGTACGCATTTATACATTGAGACACTTAGGTATTTGGACATTTACACATTTAGGCATTTAGGCATTTAGGCATTAAGGCACTTAGGCACATAGGCATTTAGGCATTTAGGCATTCGGGCGTTTAGGAATTTAAGAATTTGTCCATTTAGGCATTTTCGTATTTAGGCACTTAGGCATTTAGACATTTAAGCATTTATACTTTTATACATTTAGGCATTTAGGCATTTAGACACTTAGGCATTTATACATTTATACATTTAGGCATTTTGGAATTTAGGCATTTAGGCGTTTAGACATTAAGGCATTTATACTTTTATACATTTAGGCATTTAGGCATTTTGACACTTAGGCATTTATACATTTATACATTTAGGCATTTGGGCATTTAGGCATGTAGGCCCTTATCAATTTTGCACTTAGACATTTATACATTTAGCCATTTAGGCATTTAGACATGTAGGCTCTTACCAATTTAGGCATTTAGGCTATTAGGCATTTGGTCATTTAACGATTTAGGCATTTAGGCATTTAAGCATTTACGCAATTAGGCATTTAACAATTTAGGCAATTAAATAATTAGGCATTTATACATTTAACCATTTTGGCATTTATTCACTTAGGCATTTAGGCAATTAGGCATTTAAGCATTTAGGCATTTAGACATTTATACATTTAGGCATTTAGCCATTCAGGCATTTAGGCATTTATGCATTTAGACATTTAGGCATTTATACATTAGGCATTAAGCATTTAGGCATTTCGGCATTTAGACATTTAGGCAATTAAGCATTTAAGCATTTGTACATTTAGGCAGTTAGGCATTTAGGCATTTAGACATTTAGGCATTTAGACATTTAGGTATTTAGACATGTAGGCTCTTACCAATTTAGGCATTTAGGCTATTAGGCATTTGGTCATTTAACGATTTAGGCATTTAGGCATTTAAGCATTTAGGCATTTAGACATTTATACATTTAGGCACTTAGCCATTCAGGCATTTAGGCATTTATGCATTTAGACATTTAGGCATTTATACATTAGGCATTAAGCATTTAGGCATTTCGGCATTTAGACATTTAGGCAATTAAGCATTTAAGCATTTGTACATTTAGGCATTTAGGCGTTTAGGCATTTAAGCGTTTAATAATTTAGGCATTTAGGCATTTAGGCATTTAGACACTAGTGCATTTAGGCATTTAAGCATTTAGACATTTAGGCATTTATACACTTAAACATGTAGGCTCTTACCAATTTAGGCATTTAGGCTATTAGGCATTTGGTCATTTAACGATTTAGGCATTTAGGCATTTAAGCATTTACGCAATTAGGCATTTAACCATTTAGGCAATTAGATAATTAGGCATTTATACATTTAACCATTTTGGCATTTAGGCACTTAGGCATTTACGCAATTAATCATTTAAGCATTTAGGCATTTAGACATTTATACATTTAGGCACTTAGCCATTCAGGCATTTAGGCATTTAGGCATTTAGACATTTAGGCATTTATACATTAGGCATTAAGCATTTATACATCTATACATTTAGACATTTAGGCAATTAAGCATTTAAGCATTTGTACATTTAGGCAGTTAGGCACTTAGGCATTTAGACATTTAGGCATTTAGACATTTAGGTATTTGGACATTTACACATTTAGGCATTTACGCATTTAGGCATTTAGGCATATAGACATTTAGGCATTTAGGCATTGTGGCGTTTAGGCATCTAGGAATTTGGCTATTTAAGCATTTCGGTATATAGGAATCAACGCATTTAGGCATTTAGGTACTTAGGCGTATAGGCATTTAGGCATTTAGTCATTTAGGCATTTAGGCATTTAGGCATTTAGACAATTATACAATTAAGCATTTAAACATTTAGTCATTTAGACATTTAATTATTTATAAATTTATACATTTAGACATTTAGGCATTTAGACGTTTACGCATTTGTACATTTAGGCATTTAGGCGTTTAGGCATTTAAGCGTTTAATAATTTAGGCATTTAGGCATTTAAGCATTTAGACACTAATGCATTTAGGCATTTAAGCATTTAGACATTTAGTCATTTATACAGTTAAACATGTAGGCTCCTATACATTTAGGCATTTAGGCATTTAAGCATTTAGGCATTTGCCTATTTAGGCATTTAGGCATTTAGGCATTTAGGCATTTAGGCATTTAGGCATTTAGACATATAGGCATTTAGGCATTTAAGCATTTAGACATTTATACATTTAGACATTTAGGCATTTAAGCATTTAGGCATTTAGGCAATTAGGCATTTAAACATTTAGACATTTAGGAATTTAGGCATTTAGGCATTTAGGCATTTAAGCATTTAGGCATTTAGGTATTTAAGCATTTAGGCATTTAGACATTTATACATTTAAGCACTTAGCCATTTAGGCATTTAGGCATTTAGGCATTTACGCAATTATTCATTTAGGCATATAGGCATATAGATAATTAGGCATTTATACATTTAAACATGTAGGCTCTTATCAATTCAGGCATTTAAGCATTTAGGTTTTTAACCATTTAGGCATTTAAGCATTTACGCAATTAAGCATTTAGGCACTTAGGCATTTAGACATTTAAGCGTTTATACATTTAAGCATTTAGGCTTTTAGAAATTTAGCCATCTAGGCGTTTAGACATTTGGGCATTTAGGCATGTAGGCATTAGGCATTTAGGAATTTAAACATATAGGCATTTAGGCATTTAAGTATTTATACATTTAAGCAGTTAGGCATTTAAGCATTTAGACATTTATACATTTAGACATTTAGGCATTTAAGCATTTAGGCATTTAGGCAATTGGGCATTTAAGCATTTAGACATTTAGGAATTTAGGCATTTAGGCATTTAGGCATTTAAGCATTTAGGCATTTAGGCATTTAAGCATTTAGGCATTTAGACATTTATACATTTAAGCACTTAGCCATTTAGGCATTTAGGCATTTAGGCACTAACGCAATTATTCATTTAGGCATTTAGGCATATAGATAATTAGGCATTTATACATTTAAACATGTAGGCTCTTATCAATTTAGGCATTTAAGCATTTAGGCTTTAACCATTTAGGCATTTAAGCATTTACGCAATTAAGCATTTAGGCACCTAGGCATTTAGACATTTAAGCGTTTATACATTTAAGCATTTAGGCTTTTAGAAATTTACCCATTTAGGCGTTTAGACATTTGGGCATTTAGGCATGTAGGCATTAGGCATTTAGGCATTTAGACATTTACACATTTAGGTATTTAGCCATTTAGGCATTTACGCATTTACGCAATTAGGCATTTAGGCATTTAGGCATTTAGACCTTTATACATTTAAGCATTTATACATTTAAGCATTTAGGCATTTAGGTACTTAGGCATTTACGCAATTAGGCATTTAGGCATTTAGACATTTAGACATTTATACATTTAGGCATTTAGCCATTTAGGCATTTAGGCATTTAGGCATTTAGGCATTTACGCAATTAGGCATTTACGCATTTAAGCATTTAGACATTTATACATTTAAGCATTTATACACTTAAACATTTAGGCTTTTAGAAATTTAGTCATTCAGGCGTTTAGACATTTGGGCATTTAGGCAAGTAGGCATTGGGCATTTAGGCATTTAGGCATTTTGGCATTTAGGCATTCGGGCATTTAGTCATTTATACATTTAGACATTTAGGTATTTAGGCATTTGGACATGTTGGCATTTAGGCATTTAGGAATTTTGGTATTTAAGCATTTAGGCATTTAGGCATTTAGGCATTTAGGCATTTAGACATATAGGCATTTAGGCATTTAAGGATTTAATCGTTTAGGCATTTACGCATTTAGGCATTTAAGCATTTAGGCAATTAGGCATTTAAGCGTTCAGGCATTTAAATATGTAGAAATTTATACGTTTCGGCATTTATGTATATACGTACTTAGTCATTTAGGCATTTAGACATTTAGGCACTTAGCCATTTAGTCATTTATATATGTAGGCATTTTGGCATCTAGGCACTTGGACAATTAGGCATTTAGGCATTTAGGCATTTAAGAATTTAATCGTTTAGGCATTTACGCATTTAGGCATTTAAGCATTTAAACATTTAGGCATTTATACGCTGAGACATTTCGGTATTTGGACACTTATATATTTAGACACTTAAACGTTTAGGCATTTGTACATCTACACATTTAGGCGTTTACTCATTTAGGCGTTTAGGTGTTTCAGCATTTAGGCATTTGGGCACTTGGACATTTAGGCATTTATACATTTAGACATTTAGGCATTTAGGATTTTAGGCATTTAGACATTTATACATTAGGCATTAAGCATTTAGGCATTTAGGCATTTAGGCATTTAAGCATTTATATTTTTAGGAATTTTGGGCATTTAGGCATTTATGCATTTAAGCATTTAGGCAATTACGCATTTAAGCATTTATACATTTAGGCAGTTAGGCATTTAAGCATTTGGACATTTAAGAATTTATATGTTTAGACATTTAGGTATTTGGACACACATACTTAGACAATTAGGCATTTAGACGTTTAGGCATTTATACATTTACACATGTAGGCGTTTAGGCATTTAGGCGCTTAGGAATTTCAGCATGTAGGCATTTAAGCACTTAGACACCTGTGCATTTAGGCATTTAGGCATTTAGGCATTTACCCATTTAGGCATTTAGGTATCTAGGCATTTACGCAATTACGCATTTAGTCAGTTAGGCATTTAGACATTTAGATATTTAGGCATTTAGGTATTTAGGCATTTAAGCATTTATACATCTATACATTTAGACATTTAGACATTTAGGCATTTAGACATTTAGGCATTTATCCTTTTAACCATTTAGGCATTTAAGCATTTACGCAATTAGGCATTTAGGCATTTAGGCATTTAGATATTTAGGCATTTATACATTTAGGCATTTAGGCGTTTAGGCATTTAAGCGTTTAATAATTTAGGCATTTAGGCATTTAGACATTTATACACCTATGCATTTATTCATTTAGGCATTTAGACATTTAGGAATTTGTACAGTAAAACATGTAGGCTCCTATACATTTAGGCATTTACGAATTTAGGCATTCAGCCATTTAGGCATTTAGGCATTTAAACATTTAGGCATTTAGGCATTTAGGCATTTAGGCATTTAAGCATTTATACATTTAGGCAGTTAGTCATTTAAGCATTTAGTCATTTAGGCATTTAAGCGTTTAGGCAATTATTCATTTAATTATTTATACATTTAGGCATTTAAGCATTTCAGCATTTAGGCAATTAGGCATTTAAGCATTTACACATTTAGAAATTTAGGCGTTTATGCATTTAAACATTTACACATTTAGCTATTTAGGCATTTAGGCACTTAGGCATATAGACATTAAAGCATTTAGGCATTTGGGCGTTTAGGCATCTAGGAATTTGGCCATTTAAGCATTTAGACATTTATTCACTTGGGCATTTAGCCATTTAGGCATTTAGGCATTAGGCAGTTAGGCATTTAGGCATTTAGGCATTCAGACATTTATACAATTAGGCATTTAAACATTTAGGCATTTAGACATTTAAGCACTTATAAGTTTATACATTTAGACATTTAGGCATTTAGGCAATTAGGCATTTAGGCATTTAGGCATTTAGACATTTATACAATTAGGCATTTAAACATTTAGGCATTTAGGCATTTAGGTACTTATAAGTTTATACATTTAGACATTTAGGCATTTAGCCATTTAGGCATTTAAGCATTTAGGCATTTACGCAATTAGGCATTTACGCATTTAGGCATTTAGACATTTATACATTTAAGCATTTATACACTTAAACATTTAGGCTTTTAGAAATTTAGTCATTCAGGCGTTTAGACATTTGGGCATTTAGGCATCTAGGCATTAGGCATTTAGGCATTTAGGCATTTTGGCATTTAAGCATTTAGGCATTTAGTCATTTATACATTTAGACATTTAGGTATTTAGGCATTTGGACATTTTGGCATTTAGGAATTTAGGAATTTTGGTATTTAAGAATTTAGGCATTTAGGCATTTAGGCATTTAGGCATTTAGGCATTTAGGAATCTAGGCATTTAGGCATTTAGGCATTTAAGCATTTAGGCATTTAGACATTTAAGCATTTAGGCAATTAGGCATTTAAGAATTTATACATTTACGCAGTTAGGCATTTAAGCATTTAAACATTTGAGAATTTATACGTTTAGACATTTAGGTATTTGGACACATGTATTTAGACATTTAGGCATTTAGACATTTAGGCATTTATACATTTAAACATTTAGGCGTTTAGACATTTAGGCGTTTAGGCATTTCAGCATTTAGGCATTTAGGCACTTAGACACCTATGCATTTAGGCATTTAGGCATTTACCAATTTAGGCATTTAGACATTTAGGCATTTACGCAATTAGGCATTTAGGCGGTTAGGCATTTAGACATTTAGATATTTAGGCATTTAGGTATTTAGGCATTTAAGCATTTATACATCTGTACATTTAGACATTTAGACATTTAGGCATTTTGGCATTTAGGCGTTTAGGCAGTTACACATTTAAGCATTTAAACATTTAGGCATTTTGGCATTTAGGCATTTATACATTTCGGCATTTATGCGTTTAGGCATTTAGACATTTAAGTATTTATAAATTTATACATTTAGGCATTTAGGCGTTTAGACGTATAGGCATTTATACACTTAGGCATATAGGCGTTTAGGCATTTATGCGTTTAGGCATTTAGGAATTTAGGCATTTTTACATTTAGACACCTATGCATTTAGGCATTTAAGCATTTAGACACTCAGGCATTTATACATTTAAACATGTGGTCTCTTATCCATTTAGGCATTTAAGCGTTTAGGCTTTAGGTATTTAACCATTTAGGCATTTAGGCATTTAGGCATTTACGCAATTAGGTATTTAAGCATTTAAACATTTAGACGTTTAGGCATTTTTACATTTAGATATTTAGGTCTTTAGACATTTAGACATTTATATATTGGTTATTAAGCATTTAGGCATTTAAGCATTTAGATAGTTACGCATTTATACATTGAGACACTTAGGTATTTGGACATTTACACATTTAGGCATTTAGGCATTTAGGCATTAAGGCACTTAGGCACATAGGCATTTAGGCATTTAGGCATTCGGGCGTTTAGGAATTTAAGAATTTGTCCATTTAGGCATTTTCGTATTTAGGCACTTAGGCATTTAGACATTTAAGCATTTATACTTTTATACATTTAGGCATTTAGGCATTTAGACACTTAGGCATTTATACATTTATACATTTAGGCATTTTGGAATTTAGGCATTTAGGCGTTTAGACATTAAGGCATTTATACTTTTATACATTTAGGCATTTAGGCATTTTGACACTTAGGCATTTATAGATTTATACATTTAGGCATTTGGGCATTTAGGCATGTAGGCCCTTATCAATTTTGCACTTCGACATTTATACATTTAGCCATTTAGGCATTTAGACATGTAGGCTCTTACCAATTTAGGCATTTAGGCTATTAGGCATTTGGTCATTTAACGATTTAGGCATTTAGGCATTTAAGCATTTACGCAATTAGGCATTTAACCATTTAGGCAATTAAATAATTAGGCATTTATACATTTAACCATTTTGGCATTTATTCACTTAGGCATTTAGGCAATTAGGCATTTAAGCATTTAGGCATTTAGACATTTATACATTTAGGCACTTAGCCATTCAGGCATTTAGGCATTTATGCATTTAGACATTTAGGCATTTATACATTAGGCATTAAGCATTTAGGCATTTCGGCATTTAGACATTTAGGCAATTAAGCATTTAAGCATTTGTACATTTAGGCAGTTAGGCATTTAGGCATTTAGACATTTAGGCATTTAGACATTTAGGTATTTGGACATT
This sequence comes from Agriotes lineatus, assembly GCA_940337035.1. Taxonomy (NCBI): domain Eukaryota; kingdom Metazoa; phylum Arthropoda; class Insecta; order Coleoptera; family Elateridae; genus Agriotes; species Agriotes lineatus. The sequence continues at coordinate 51,206 of CALNHX010004832.1, read as the reverse complement.
TACACATTTAGGCATTTACGCATTTAGGCATTTAGGCATATAGACATTTAGGCATTTAGGCATTGTGGCGTTTAGGCATCTAGGAATTTGGCTATTTAAGCATTTCGGTATATAGGAATTAACGCATTTAGGCATTTAGGTACTTAGGCGTATAGGCATTTAGGCATTTAGTCATTTAGGCATTTAGGCATTTAGGCATTTAGACAATTATACAATTAAGCATTTAAACATTTAGTCATTTAGACATTTAATCATTTATAAATTTATACATTTAGACATTTAGGCATTTAGACGTTTACGCATTTGTACATTTAGGCATTTAGGCGTTTAGGCATTTAAGCGTTTAATAATTTAGGCATTTAGGCATTTAGACGCTAATGCATTTAGGCATTTAAGCATTTAGACATTTAGGCATTTATACACTTAAACATGTAGGCTCTTACCAATTTAGGCATTTAGGCTATTAGGCATTTGGTCATTTAACGATTTAGGCATTTAGGCATTTAAGCATTTACGCAATTAGGCATTTAACCATTTAGGCAATTAGATAATTAGGCATTTATACATTTAACCATTTTGGCATTTAGGCACTTAGGCATTTACGCAATTAGGCATTTAAGCATTTAGGCATTTAGACATTTATACATTTAGGCACTTAGCCATTCAGGCATTTAGGCATTTATGCATTTAGACATTTAGGCATTTATACATTAGGCATTAAGCATTTAGGCATTTCGGCATTTAGACATTTAGGCAATTAAGCATTTAAGCATTTGTACATTTAGGCAGTTAGGCAGTTAGGCATTTAGACATTTAGGCATTTAGACATTTAGGTATTTGGACATTTACACATTTAGGCATTTACGCATTTAGGCATTTAGGCATATAGACATTTAGGCATTTAGGCATTGTGGCGTTTAGGCATCTAGGAATTTGGCTATTTAAGCATTTCGGTATATAGGAATTAACGCATTTAGGCATTTAGGTACTTAGGCGTATAGGCATTTAGGCATTTAGTCATTTAGGCATTTAGGCATTTAGGCATTTAGACAATTATACAATTAAGCATTTAAACATTTAGTCATTTAGACATTTAATCATTTATAAATTTATACATTTAGACATTTAGGCATTTAGACGTTTACGCATTTGTACATTTAGGCATTTAGGCGTTTAGGCATTTAAGCGTTTAATAATTTAGGCATTTAGGCATTTAGGCATTTAGACGCTAATGCATTTAGGCATTTAAGCATTTAGACATTTAGGCATTTATACACTTAAACATGTAGGCTCTTACCAATTTAGGCATTTAGGCTATTAGGCATTTGGTCATTTAACGATTTAGGCATTTAGGCATTTAAGCATTTACGCAATTAGGCATTTAACCATTTAGGCAATTAGATAATTAGGCATTTATACATTTAACCATTTTGGCATTTAGGCACTTAGGCATTTAGACATTTATACATTTAGGCACTTAGCCATTCAGGCATTTAGGCATTTAGGCATTTAGACATTTAGGCATTTATACATTAGGCATTAAGCATTTATACATCTATACATTTAGACATTTAGGCAATTAAGCATTTAGACATTTAGGCATTTATACAGTTAAACATGTAGGCTCCTATACATTTAGGCATTTAGGCATTTAAGCATTTAGGCATTTGCCTATTTAGGCATTTAGGCATTTAGGCATTTAGGCATTTAGGCATTTAGACATATAGGCATTTAGGCATTTAAGTATTTATACGTTAAGCAGTTAGGCATTTAAGCATTTAGACATTTATACATTTAGACATTTAGGCATTTAAGCATTTAGGCATTTAGGCAATTAGGCATTTAAACATTTAGACATTTAGGAATTTAGGCATTTAGGCATTTAGGCATTTAAGCATTTAGGCATTTAGACATTTATACATTTAAGCACTTAGCCATTTAGGCATTTAGGCATTTAGGCACTTACGCAATTATTCGTTTAGGCATTTAGGCATATAGATAATTAGGCATTTATACATTTAAACATGTAGGCTCTTATCAATTCAGGCATTTAAGCATTTAGGTTTTTAACCATTTAGGCATTTAAGCATTTACGCAATTAAGCATTTAGGCACTTAGGCATTTAGACATTTAAATGTTTATACATTTAAGCATTTAGGCTTTTAGAAATTTAGCCATTTAGGCGTTTAGACATTTGGGCATTTAGGCATGTAGGCATTAGGCATTTAGGAATTTAAACATATAGGCATTTAGGCATTTAAGAATTTATACATTTAAGCAGTTAGGCATTTAAGCATTTAGACATTTATACATTTAGACATTTAGGCATTTAAGCATTTAGGCATTTAGGCAATTGGGCATTTAAGCATTTAGACATTTAGGAATTTAAGCATTTAGGCATTTAGGCATTTAAGCATTTAGGCATTTAGGCATTTAAGCATTTAGGCATTTAGACATTTATACATTTAAGCACTTAGCCATTTAGGCATTTAGGCATTTAGGCACTAACGCAATTATTCATTTAGGCATTTAGGCATATAGATAATTAGGCATTTATACATTTAAACATGTAGGCTCTTATCAATTTAGGCATTTAAGCATTTAGGCTTTAGCCATTTAGGCATTTAAGCATTTACGCAATTAAGCATTTAGGCACTTAGGCATTTAGACATTTAAGCGTTTATACATTTAAGCATTTAGGCTTTTAGAAATTTAGCCATTTAGGCGTTTAGACATTTGGGCATTTAGGCATGTAGGCATTAGGCATTTAGGCATTTAGGCATTTAGACATTTACACATTTAGGTATTTAGCCATTTAGGCATTTACGCATTTACGCAATTAGGCATTTAGGCATTTAGGCATTTAGACCTTTATACATTTAAGCATTTATACATTTAAGCATTAAGGCATTTAGGTACTTAGGCATTTACGCAATTAGGCATTTAGGCATTTAGACATTTAGACATTTATACATTTAGGCATTTAGCCATTTAGGCATTTAGGCATTTAGGCATTTAGGCGTTTACGCAATTAGGCATTTACGCATTTAAGCATTTAGACATTTATACATTTAAGCATTTATACACTTAAACATTTAGGCTTTTAGAAATTTAGTCATTCAGGCGTTTAGACATATGGGCATTTAGGCATGTAGGCATTAGGCATTTAGGCATTTAGGCATTTTGGCATTTAGGCATTTGGGCATTTAGTCATTTATACATTTAGACATTTAGGTATTTAGGCATTTGGACATGTTGGCATTTAGGCATTTAGGAATTTTGGTATTTAAGCATTTAGGCATTTAGGCAGTTAGGCATTTAGGCATTTAGACATATAGGCATTTAGGCATTTAAGGATTTAATCGTTTAGGCATTTATGCATTTAGGCATTTAAGCATTTAGGCAATTAGGCATTTAAGCGTTCAGGCATTTAAATATGTAGAAATTTATACGTTTCGGCATTTATGTATATACGTACTTAGTCATTTAGGCATTTAGACATTTAGGCACTTAGCCATTTAGTCATTTATACATGTAGGCATTTTGCCATCTAGGCACTTGGACAATTAGGCATTTAGGCATTTAGGCATTTAAGAATTTAATCGTTTAGGCATTTACGCATTTAGGCATTTAAGCATTTAAACATTTAGGCATTTATACGCTGAGACATTTCGGTATTTGGACACTTATATATTTAGACACTTAAACGTTTAGGCATTTGTACATCTACACATTTAGGCGTTTACTCATTTAGGCGTTTAGTGTTTCAGCATTTAGGCATTTGGGCACTTGGACATTTAGGCATTTATACATTTAGACATTTAGGCATTTAGGATTTTAGGCATTTAGACGTTTATACATTAGGCATTAAGCATTTAGGCATTTAGGCATTTAGGCATTTAAGCATTTATATTTTTAGGAATTTTGGGCATTTAGGCATTTATGCATTTAAGCATTTAGGCAATTACGCATTTAAGCATTTATACATTTAGGCAGTTAGGCATTTAAGCATTTGGACATTTAAGAATTTATATGTTTAGACATTTAGGTATTTGGACACACATACTTAGACATTTAGGCATTTAGACGTTTAGGCATTTATACATTTACACATGTAGGCGTTTAGGCATTTAGGCGCTTAGGAATTTCAGCATGTAGGCATTTAAGCACTTAGACACCTGTGCATTTAGGCATTTAGGCATTTAGGCATTTACCCATTTAGGCATTTAGGTATCTAGGCATTTACGCAATTACGCATTTAGTCAGTTAGGCATTTAGACATTTAGATATTTAGGCATTTAGGTATTTAGGCATTTAAGCATTTATACATCTATACATTTAGACATTTAGACATTTAGGCATTTAGACATTTAGGCATTTATCCTTTTAACCATTTAGGCATTTAAGCATTTACGCAATTAGGCATTTAGGCGTTTAGGCATTTAGATATTTAGGCATTTATACATTTAGGCATTTAGGCGTTTAGGCATTTAAGCGTTTAATAATTTAGGCATTTAGGCATTTAGACATTTATACACCTATGCATTTATTCATTTAGGCATTTAGACATTTAGGAATTTGTACAGTAAAACCTGTAGGCTCCTATACATTTAGGCATTTACGAATTTAGGCATTCAGCCATTTAGGCATTTAGGCATTTAAACATTTAGGCATTTAGGCATTTAGGCAGTTAGTCATTTAAGCATTTAGTCATTTAGGCATTTAAGCGTTTAGGCAATTATTCATTTAATTATTTATACATTTAGGCATTTAAGCATTTAAGCATTTAGGCAATTAGGCATTTAAGCATTTACACATTTAGAAATTTAGGCGTTTATGCATTTAAACATTTAGGTATTTGGACATTTACACATTTAGTTATTTAGGCATTTAGGCCCTTAGGCATATAGACATTAAAGCATTTAGGCATTTGGGCGTTTAGGCATCTAGGAATTTGGCCATTTAAGCATTTAGACATTTAGGCACTTGGGCATTTAGCCATTTAGGCATTTAGGCATTAGGCAGTTAGGCATTTAGGCATTTAGGCATTTAGACATTTATACAATTAGGCATTTAAACATTTAGGCATTTAGACATTTAAGCACTTATAAGTTTATACATTTAGACATTTAGGCATTTAGGCAATTAGGCATTTAGGCATTTAGGCATTTAGACATTTATACAATTAGGCATTTAAACATTTAGGCATTTAGACATTTAAGCACTTATAAGTTTATACATTTAGACATTTAGGCATTTAGACGTTTAGGCATTTATACATTTAGGAATTTAGGCATTTAGCCACTTAGGCATATAGACATTTAGGCATTTAGGCATTTAGGCATTTAAGCTTTTAGGCAATAGGTAATTAGACATTTATGCATTTAAACATTTAGGCATTTAGGCATTTAGACATTTAGACACCTATGCATTTACGCATTTAGACACTTAGGCATTTATACAGTTAAACATGTAGGCTCCTATACATTTAGACATTTAGGCACTTAAGCATTTAGGCATTTAGCCATTTAAGCATTTAGGCATTTAGGCATTTAGGCATTTAGGCATTTAGGCATTTAGGCATTTAGGTATTTAAGCATTTATACATTTAGGCAGTTAGGCATTTAAACATTTAGACGTTGAGGCATTTATACATTTACGCACTTAGGCATTTAAGCATTTAGGCATTTAGGCATTTAAGCATTTAGGCAATTAGGCATTTAAGCATTTATACATTTAGGCAATTTGGCATTTAAGCATTTATACATTTAGGCAGTTAGGCATTTAAGCATTTAGACATTTAGGAATTTAGGCATTTAGGCATTTATGCATTTAAGCATTTAGGCATTTAGGCATTTAAACATCTAGGCAATTAGGCATATAAGCATTTATACATTTAGGGAGTTAAGCATTTAAGCATTTGGACATTTAAGAATTTATATGTTTACACATGTAGGCGTTTAGGCATTTAGGCGTTTAGGCATTTCAGCATGTAGGCATTTAGGCACTTAGACAACTATGCATTTAAGCATTTAGGCATTTAAGCATTTACCCATTTAGGCATTTAGGCATCTAGGCATTTACGCAATTACGCATTTAGGCAGTTAGGCATTTAGACATTTAGGCATTTAGGTATTTAGGCATTTAAGCATTTATACATCTATACATTTAGACATTTAGACATTTAGACATTTAGACACTTAGACATTTAGGCATTTATACTTTTAACCATTTAGGCATTTAAGCATTTACGCAATTAGGCATTTAGGCATTTGGGCATTTAGATATTTAGGCATTTATACATTTAAACATGTAAGCTCTTATCCATTTAGGCATTTAGACATTTAAGCATTTATACATTAGGCATTAAGCATTTAGGCATTTAGACATTTAAGCACTTACAAGTTTATACATTTAGACATTTAGGCATTTAGACGTTTAGGCATTTATACATTTACACATGTAGGCGTTTAGGCATTTAGGCGTTTAGGCATTTCAGCATGTAGGCATTTAGGCACTTAGACAACTATGCATTTAAGCATTTAGGCATTTAAGCATTTACCCATTTAGGCATTTAGGCATCTAGGCATTTACGCAATTACGCATTTAGACATTTAGGCATTTATACTTTTAACCATTTAGGCATTTAAGCATTTACGCAATTAGGCATTTAGGCATTTGGGCATTTAGATATTTAGGCATTTATACATTTAAACATGTAGGATCTTATCCATTTATTCATTTAAGCATTTAGGCATTTACGCAAACATTCATTTAGGCATGTAGGCATTTAGATATTTAGGCATTTATACATTTAAACATGTAGGCTCTTATCCATTTTGGCATTTAGACATTTAAACATTTATACATTAGGCATTAAGCATTTAGACATTTAAGCACTTACAAGTTTATACATTTAGACATTTAGGCATTTAGACGTTTAGGCATTTATACATTTAGGCATTTAGGAGTTTAGGTATTTGGACATTTACACATTTGGCATTTAGGCATTTAGGCACTTAGGCATATAGACACTTAGGCATTTAGGCATTTGGGCGTTTAGGCATCTAGGAATTTGACCATTTAAGCATTTAAACATTTAGGCATTTCGGCAATTAGGCATTTAGGCATTTAGGCATTTAGACATTTAGACACCTATGCATTTAGGCATTTAGGCATTTAGACATTTAGGAATTTATACAGTCAAACATGTAGGCTCCTATACATTTAGGCATTTAGGCATTTAAGCATTTAGGCATTTAGCCATTTAAGCATTTAGGCATTTAGGCATTTAGGCATTTAGGCATTTAGGTATTTAAGCATTTATACATTTAGGCAGTTAGGCATTTAAACATTTAGACATTGAGGCATTTATACATTAAGCAGTTAGGCATTTAAACATTTAGACATTGAGGCATTTATACATTTAGGCATTTAAGCATTTAGGCATTTATACATTAAGCAGTTAGGCATTTAAACATTTAGACATTGAGGCATTTATACATTTAGGCATTTAAGCATTTAGGCATTTAGGCATTTAAGCATTTGGGCAATTAGGCATTTAAGCATTTATACATTTAGGCAATTAGGCAGTTAAGCATTTATACATTTAGGCAGTTAGGCATTTAAGCATTTAGACATTTAGGAATTTAGGCATTTAGGCATTTATGCATTTAAGCATTTAGGCATTTAGGCATTTAAACATTTAGGCAATTAGGCATTTATACATTTAGGCAGTTAAGCATTTAAGCATTTGGAAATTTAAGAATTTATATGTTTAGACATTTAAGTATTTGGACACATATACTTAGACATTTAGGCATTTAGAAGCTTAGGCATTTATACATTTACACATGTAGGTGTTTAGGCATTTAGCCGTTTAGGCACTTCAGCATTTAGGCATTTAGGCACTTAGACACCTATGCATTTAGGTATTTAGGCATTTAGGCATTTACCCATTTAGGCATTTAGGCATCTAGGCATTTACGCAATTACTCATTTAGGCAGTTAGGCATTTAGACATTTAGATATTTAGGCATTTAAGTATTTAGGCATTTAAGCATTTATACATCTATATATTTAGACATTTAGACATGTAGGCATTTAGAGGTTTAGGCATTTATACTTTTAACCATTTAGGCATTTAAGCATTTGCGCAATTAGGCATTCAGGCATCTAGGCATTTAGATATTTAGGCATTTGTACATTTAAACATGTAGGATCTTATCCATTTAGGCATTTAAGCATTTAGGCATTTACGCAATTATTCATTTAGGCATCTAGGCGTTTAGGCATTTAGGCATTTATTCATTTAGGCATTTAGGCATTTAGATATTTATACAATTAGGCATTTAAACATTTAGGCGTTTAGACGTTTACGCATTTGTACATTTAGGCATTTAGGCGTTTAGGCATTTAAGCGTTGTATAATTTAGGCATTTAGGCATTTAGATATTTATACAATTAGGCATTTAAACATTTAAGCGTTTAGACGTTTACGCGTTTGTACATTTAGGCATTTAGGCGTTTAGGCATTTAAGCGTTTAATAATTTAGGCGTTTAGGCATTTAGGCATTTAGACACTAATGCATTTAGGCATTTAAGCATTTAGACATTTAGGCATTTATACAGTTAAACATGTAGGCTCCTATACATTGAGGCATTTAAGCATTTAGGCATCTACATATTTAGGCATTTAGGCATTTAGGCATTTAGGCATTTAGACATATAGGCATTTAGGCATTTAAGCATTTATACATTTAGGCAGTTAGGCATTTAAGCAATTAGGCATTTATACATTTAGACATTTAGGCATTTAAGCATTTAGGCTTTTAGGCAGTTAGGCATTTAAGCATTTAGACATCTAGGAATTTAGAGATTTAGGCATTTAGGCATTTAAGCATTTAGGCACTTAGGCATTTAAGCATTTAGGCAATTAGGCATTTAAGAATTTATACATTTAGGCAGTTTGGCATTTAAGCATTTAGACATTTAAGAATTTATACGTTTAGACATTTAGGTATTTGGACACATGTATTTAGACATTTATTCATTTAGACACTTAGGCATTTAGGCATCTAGCCATTTAGGCATATAGACATTAGGCAGATAGTCATTTATGCATTTAAAGATTTAGGCATTTAGGCAATTAGGCATTTAGGCATTTAGGCATTTAGACATTTATACAATTAGGCATTTAAACATTTAGGCATTTAGGCAATTAGGCATTTAGGCATTTAGGCATTTAGACATTTAGACACCTATGCATTTAGGCATTTAGACACTTAGTCATTTATACAGTTAAACATGTAGGCTCCTATACATTTAGACATTAAAGCATTTAAGCATTTAGGCATTTAGCCATTTCAGCATTTAGGCATTTAGGCATTTAGGCATTTAGGCTTTTAGGTATTTAAGCATCTATACATTTAGGCAGTTAGGCATTTAAACATTTAGACATTGAGGCATTTATACATTTAGGCATTTAGGCATTTAAGCATTTAGGCATTTAGGCATTTAAGCGTTTAGGCAATTAGGCATTTAGGCATTTATACTTTTAGGCAATTAGGCATTTAATCATTTATACATTTAGGCAGTTAGGCATTTAGGCACTCAGACATTTAGGAATTTAGGCATTTAGGCGCATATGCATTTAAGCATTTAGGCATTTAGTCATTTAAACATTTAGGCAATTAGGCATATAAGCATTTATACATTTAGGCAGTTAAGCATTTAAGCATTTGGACATTTAGGTATTTGGACACATATACTTAGACATTTAGGCATTTAGACGTTCAGGCATTTATACATTGACACATGTAGGCGTTTAGGCATTTAGGCGTTTAGGCATTTCAGCATGTAGGCATTTAGGCATTTAGACAACTATGCATTTAGGCATTTAGGCATTTAGGCATTTACCCATTTAGGCATTTAGGCATCTAGGTATTTACGCAATTACGCATTTAGGCAGTTAGGCATTTAGACATTATATATTTAGGCATTTAAGTATTTAGGCATTTAAGCATTTATACATCTATACATTTAGACATTTAGACATTTAGACATTTAGACATTTAGACATTTAGGCATTTATACTTTTCACCATTTATTCATTTAAGCATTTACGCAATTAGGCATTTAGGCATTTAGATATTTAGGCATTTATACATTTAAACATGTAGGATCTTATCCATTTAGGCATTTAAGCATTTAGGCATTTACGCAATTATTCATTTAAGCATCTAGGCATTTAGATATTTAGGCATTTATACATTTAAACATGTAGGGTCTTACCCATTTAAGCATTTAGACATTTATTCATTTATACATTAGGCATTAAGCATTTAGGCATTTAGACATTTAAGCACTTATAAGTTTATACATTTAGACATTTAGGGATTTAGACGTTTAGGTATTTGGACATATACACATTTAGGCATTTAGGCATTTAGCCACTTAGGCATATAGACATTTAGGCATTTAGGCATTTGGGCGTTTAGGTATCTAGGAATTTGGCCATTTAAGCATTTAGACATTTAGACATTTAGGCATTTAGGCATTTAGGCTTTTAGGCAATAGGTAATTAGACATTTATGCATTTAAACATTTAGGCATTTAGGCATTTAGACATTTAGGCACCTATGCATTTACGCATTTAGACACTTAGGCATTTATACAGTTAAACATGTAGGCTCCTATACATTTAGACATTTAGGCACTTAAGCATTTAGGCATTTAGCCATTTAAGCATTTAGGCATTTAGGCATTTAGGCATTTAGGCATTTAGGTATTTAAGCATTTATACATTTAGGCAGTTAGGCATTTAAACATTTAGACATTGAGGCATTTATACATTTACGCACTTAGGCATTTAAGCATTTAGGCATTTAGGCATTTAAGCATTTAGGCAATTAGGCATTTAAGCATTTATACATTTAGGCAATTTGACATTTAAGCATTTATACATTTAGGCAGTTAGGCATTTAAGCATTTAGACATTTAGGAATTTAAGCATTTAGGCATTTATGCATTTAAGCATTTAGGCATTTAGGCATTTAAACATCTAGGCAATTAGGCATATAAGCATTTATACATTTAGGGAGTTAAGCATTTAAGCATTTGGACATTTAAGAATTTATATGTTTACACATGTAGGCGTTTAGGCATTTAGGCGTTTAGGTATTTCAGCATGTAGGCATTTAGGCACTTAGACAACTATGCATTTACGCAATTAGGCATTTAAGCATTTACCCATTTAGGCATTTAGGCATCTAGGCATTTACGCAATTACGCATTTAGGCAGTTAGGCATTTAGACATTTAGATATTTAGGCATTTAAGTATTTAGGCATTTAAGCATTTATACATCTATACATTTAGACATTTAGACATTTAGACATTTAGACATTTAGGAATTTAGGCATTTAGGCATTTATGCATTTAAGCATTTAGGCATTTAGGCATTTAAACATCTAGGCAATTAGGCATATAAGCATTTATACATTTAGGGAGTTAAGCATTTAAGCATTTGGACATTTAAGAATTTATATGTTTACACATGTAGGCGTTTAGGCATTTAGGCGTTTAGGCATTTCAGCATGTAGGCATTTAGGCACTTAGACAACTATGCATTTACGCAATTAGGCATTTAAGCATTTACCCATTTAGGCATTTAGGCATCTAGGCATTTACGCAATTACGCATTTAGGCAGTTAGGCATTTAGACATTTAGATATTTAGGCATTTAAGTATTTAGGCATTTAAGCATTTATACATCTATACATTTAGACATTTAGACATTTAGACATTTAGACATTTAGGCATTTATACTTTTAACCATTTAGGCATTTAAGCATTTACGCAATTAGGCATTTAGGCATTTGGGCATTTAGATATTTAGGCATTTATACATTTAAACATGTAGGATCTTATCCATTTAGGCATTTAAGCATTTAGGCATTTACGCAAACATTCATTTAGGCACGTAGGCATTTAGATATTTAGGCATTTATACAGTTAAACATGTAGGCTCCTATACATTGAGGCATTTAAGCATTTAGGCATCTACCTATTTAGGCATTTAGGCATTTAGACATTTAGGCATTTAGACATATAGGCATTTAGGCATTTAAGCATTTATACATTTAGGCAGTTAGGCATTTAAGCAATTAGGCATTTATACATTTAGACATTTAGGCATTTAAGCATTTAGGCTTTTAGGCAGTTAGGCATTTAAGCATTTAGACATCTAGGAATTTAGAGATTTAGGCATTTAGGCATTTAAGCATTTAGGCACTTAGGCATTTAAGCATTTAGGCAATTAGGCATTTAAGAATTTATACATTTAGGCAGTTTGGCATTTAAGCATTTAGACATTTAAGAATTTATACGTTTAGACATTTAGGTATTTGGACACATGTATTTAGACATTTATTCATTTAGACACTTAGGCATTTAGGCATCTAGCCATTTAGGCATGTAGACATTAGGCAGATAGTCATTTATGCATTTAAAGATTTAGGCATTTAGGCAATTAGGCATTTAGGCATTTAGGCATTTAGACATTTATACAATTAGGCATTTAAACATTTAGGCATTTAGGCAATTAGGCATTTAGGCATTTAGGCATTTAGACATTTAGACACCTATGCATTTAGGCATTTAGACACTTAGTCATTTATACAGTTAAACATGTAGGCTCCTATACATTTAGACATTAAAGCATTTAAGCATTTAGGCATTTAGCCATTTCAGCATTTAGGCATTTAGGCATTTAGGCATTTAGGCTTTTAGGTATTTAAGCATCTATACATTTAGGCAGTTAGGCATTTAAACATTTAGACATTGAGGCATTTATACATTTAGGCATTTAGGCATTTAAGCATTTAGGCATTTAGGCATTTAAGCGTTTAGGCAATTAGGCATTTAGGCATTTATACTTTTAGGCAATTAGGCATTTAATCTTATACATTTAGGCAGTTAGGCATTTAGGCACTCAGACATTTAGGAATTTAGGCATTTAGGCGCATATGCATTTAAGCATTTAGGCATTTAGTCATTTAAACATTTAGGCAATTAGGCATATAAGCATTTATACATTTAGGCAGTTAAGCATTTAAGCATTTGGACATTTAGGTATTTGGACACATATACTTAGACATTTAGGCATTTAGACGTTCAGGCATTTATACATTGACACATGTAGGCGTTTAGGCATTTAGGCGTTTAGGCATTTCAGCATGTAGGCATTTAGGCATTTAGACAACTATGCATTTAGGCATTTAGGCATTTAGGCATTTACCCATTTAGACATTTAGGCATCTAGGTATTTACGCAATTACGCATTTAGGCAGTTAGGCATTTAGACATTATATATTTAGGCATTTAAGTATTTAGGCATTTAAGCATTTATACATCTATACATTTAGACATTTAGACATTTAGACATTTAGACATTTAGACATTTAGGCATTTATACTTTTCACCATTTATTCATTTAAGCATTTACGCAATTAGGCATTTAGGCATTTAGATATTTAGGCATTTATACATTTAAACATGTAGGATCTTATCCATTTAGGCATTTAAGCATTTAGGCATTTACGCAATTATTCATTTAAGCATCTAGGCATTTAGATATTTAGGCATTTATACATTTAAACATGTAGGGTCTTACCCATTTAGGCATTTAGACATTTATTCATTTATACATTAGGCATTAAGCATTTAGGCATTTAGACATTTAAGCACTTATAAGTTTATACATTTAGACATTTAGGGATTTAGACGTTTAGGTATTTGGACATATACACATTTAGGCATTTAGGCATTTAGCCACTTAGGCATATAGACATTTAGGCATTTAGGCATTTGGGCGTTTAGGTATCTAGGAATTTGGCCATTTAAGCATTTAGACATTTAGACATTTAGGCATTTAGGCATTTAGGCTTTTAGGCAATAGGTAATTAGACATTTATGCATTTAAACATTTAGGCATTTAGGCATTTAGACATTTAGGCACCTATGCATTTACGCATTTAGACACTTAGGCATTTATACAGTTAAACATGTAGGCTCCTATACATTTAGACATTTAGGCACTTAAGCATTTAGGCATTTAGCCATTTAAGCATTTAGGCATTTAGGCATTTAGGCATTTAGGCATTTAGGTATTTAAGCATTTATACATTTAGGCAGTTAGGCATTTAAACATTTAGACATTGAGGCATTTATACATTTACGCACTTAGGCATTTAAGCATTTAGGCATTTAGGCATTTAAGCATTTAGGCAATTAGGCATTTAAGCATTTATACATTTAGGCAATTTGACATTTAAGCATTTATACATTTAGGCAGTTAGGCATTTAAGCATTTAGACATTTAGGAATTTAGGCATTTAGGCATTTATGCATTTAAGCATTTAGGCATTTAGGCATTTAAACATCTAGGCAATTAGGCATATACGCATTTATACATTTAGGGAGTTAAGCATTTAAGCATTTGGACATTTAAGAATTTATATGTTTACACATGTAGGCGTTTAGGCATTTAGGCGTTTAGGCATTTCAGCATGTAGGCATTTAGGCACTTAGACAACTATGCATTTACGCAATTAGGCATTTAAGCATTTACCCATTTAGGCATTTAGGCATCTAGGCATTTACGCAATTACGCATTTAGGCAGTTAGGCATTTAGACATTTAGATATTTAGGCATTTAAGTATTTAGGCATTTAAGCATTTATACATCTATACATTTAGACATTTAGACATTTAGACATTTAGACATTTAGGCATTTATACTTTTAACCATTTAGGCATTTAAGCATTTACGCAATTAGGCATTTAGGCATTTGGGCATTTAGATATTTAGGCATTTATACATTTAAACATGTAGGATCTTATCCATTTAGGCATTTAAGCATTTAGGCATTTACGCAAACATTCATTTAGGCATGTAGGCATTTAGATATTTAGGCATTTATACATTTCAACATGTAGGCTCTTATCCATTTAGGCATTTAGACATTTAAGCATTTATACATTAGGCATTAAGCATTTAGGCATTTAGACATTTAAGCACTTACAAGTTTATACATTTAGACATTTAGGCATTTAGACGTTTAGGCATTTATACATTTACACATGTAGGCGTTTAGGCATTTAGGCGTTTAGGCATTTCCGCATGTAGGCATTTAGGCACTTAGACAACTATGCATTTAAGCATTTAGGCATTTAAGCATTTACCCATTTAGGCATTTAGGCATCTAGGCATTTACGCAATTACGCATTTAGGCAGTTAGGCATTTAAACATTTAGATATTTAGGCATTTAAGTATTTAGGCATTTAAGCATTTATACATCTATACATTTAGACATTTAGACATTTAGACATTTAGACATTTAGGCATTTATACTTTTAACCATTTAGGCATTTAAGCATTTACGCAATTAGGCATTTAGGCATTTGGGCATTTAGATATTTAGGCATTTATACATTTAAACATGTAGGATCCTATCCATTTAGGCATTTAAGCATTTAGGCATTTACGCAAACATTCATTTAGGCATGTAGGCATTTAGATATTTAGGCATTTATACATTTAAACATGTAGGCTCTTATCCATTTAGGCATTTAGACATTTAAGCATTTATACATTAGGCATTAAGCATTTAGGCATTTAGACATTTACGCACTTACAAGTTTATACATTTAGACATTTAGGCATTTAGACGTTTAGGCATTTATACATTTAGGCATTTAGGAGTTTAGGTATTTGGACATTTACACATTTAGGCATTTAGGCATTTAGGCACTTAGGCATATAGACACTTAGGCATTTAGGCATTTGGGCGTTTAGGCATCTAGGAATTTGACCATTTAAGCATTTAAACATTTAGGCATTTCGGCAATTAGGCATTTAGGCATTTAGGCATTTAGACATTTAGACACCTATGCATTGAGGCATATAGGCATTTAGACATTTAGGCATTTATACAGTTAAACATGTAGGCCCCTATACATTTAGGCATTTAGGCATTTAAGCATTTAGGCATTTAGCCATTTAAGCATTTAGGCATTTAGGCATTTAGGCATTTAGGCATCTAGGTATTTAAGCATTTATACATTTAGGCAGTTAGGCATTTAAACATTTAGACATTGAGGCATTTATACATTTAGGCATTTAGGCATTTAAGCATTTAGGCATTTAGGCATTTAATCATTTAGGCAATTAGGCATTTAAGCATTTATACATTTATGCAATTAGGCATTTAAGCATTTATACATTTAGGCAGTTAGGCATTTAAGCATTTAG
The DNA here is from genome assembly GCA_940337035.1 of Agriotes lineatus. NCBI lineage: Eukaryota > Metazoa > Arthropoda > Insecta > Coleoptera > Elateridae > Agriotes > Agriotes lineatus. The sequence goes on along the minus strand of CALNHX010004832.1, from coordinate 34,891 downwards.
ACATTTAGGAATTTAGGCATTTAGGAATTTATGCATTTAAGCATTTAGGCATTTAGGCATTTAAACATTTAGGCAATTAGGCATTTATACATTTAGGCAGTTAAGCATTTAAGCATTTGGAAATTTAGGAATTTATATGTTTAGACATTTAAGTATTTGGACACATATACTTAGACATTTAGGCATTTAGACGCTTAGGCATTTATAAATTTACACATGTAGGTGTTTAAGCATTTAGCCGTTTAGGCATTTCAGCATGTAGGCATTTGGTCACTTAGACACCTATGCATTTAGGCATTTAGGCATTTAGGCATTTACCCATTTAGGCAATTAGGCATTTATACATTTAGGCAGTTAAGCATTTAAGCATTTGGAAATTTAGGAATTTATATGTTTAGACATTTAAGTATTTGGACACATATACTTAGACATTTAGGCATTTAGACGTTTAGGCATTTATAGTTTTAACCATTTAGGCATTTACGCAATTAGGCATTTAGGCATCTATGCATTTAGGCATTTAGGCATTTAGGCATTTACCCATTTAGGCAATTAGGCATTTATACATTTAGGCAGTTAAGCATTTAAGCATTTGGAAATTTAGGAATTTATATGTTTAGACATTTAAGTATTTGGACACATATACTTAGACATTTAGGCATTTAGACGTTTAGGCATTTATAGTTTTAACCATTTAGGCATTTACGCAATTAGGCATTTAGGCATTTAAGCATTTAGGCATTTAGCCATTTAAGCATTTAGGCATTTAGGCATTTAGGCATTTAGGTATTTAAGCATTTATACATTTAGGCAGTTAGGCATTTAAACATTTAGACATTGAACATTTATACATTTAAGCATTTAGGCATTTAAGCATTTAGGCATTTAGGCATTTAAGCATTTGGGCAATTAGGCATTTAAGCATTTATACATTTAGGCAATTAGGCATTTAAGCATTTATACATTTAGGCAGTTAGGCATTTAAGCATTTAGACATTTAGGAATTTAGGCATTTAGGCATTTCTGCATTTAAGCATTTAGGCATTTAGGCATTTAAACATTTAGGCAATTAGGCATTTATACATTTAGGCAGCTAAGCATTTAAGCATTTGGACATTTAAGAATTTATATGTTTAGACATTTAAGTATTTGGACACATATACCTAGACATTTAGGCATTTAGACGCTTAGGCATTTATACATTTACACATGTAGGTGTTTAGGCATTTAGCCGTTTAGGCACTTCAGCATGTAGGCATTTAGGCACTTAGACACCTAATCATTTAGGTATTTAGGCATTTAGGCATTTACCCATTTAGGCATTTAGGCATCTAGGCATTTACGCAATTACTCATTTAGGCACTTAGGCATTTAAGCATTTAGGAAATTAGGCATTTAAGAATTTATACATTTAGGCAGTTTGGCATTTAAGCATTTAAACATTTAAGAATTTATACGTTTAGACATTTAGGTATTTGGACACATGTATTTAGACATTTATTCATTTAGACACTTAGGCATTTAGGCATTTAGGCATTTAGACATTTATACAATTAGGCATTTAAACATTTAGGCATTTAGGCAATTAGGCATTTAGGCATTTAGGCATTTAGACATTTATACAATTAGGCATTTAAACATTTAAGCATTTAGGCAATTAGGCATTTAGGCATTTAGGCATTTAGACATTTAGACACCTATGCATTTAGGCATTTAGACACTTAGTCATTTATACAGTTAAACATGTAGGTTCCTATACATTTAGACATTAAAGCATTTAAGCATTTAGGCATTTAGCCATTTCAGCATTTAGGCATTTAGGCATTTAGGCATTTAGGCATTTAGGCTTTTAGGTATTTAAGCATCTATACATTTAGGCAGTTAGGCATTTAAACATTTAGACATTGAGGCATTTATACATTTAGGCATTTAGGCATTTAAGCATTTAGGCATTTAGGCATTTAAGCGTTTAGGCAATTAGGCATTTAGGCATTTACAATTTTAGGCAATTAGGCATTTAATCATTTATACATTTAGGCAGTTAGGCATTTAGGCACTCAGACATTTAGGAATTTAGGCATTTAGGCACATATGCATTTAAGCATTTGGGCATTTAGGCATTTAAACATTTAGGCAATTAGGCATATAAGCATTTATACATTTAGGCAGTTAAGCATTTAAGCATTTGGACATTTAAGAATTTATATGTTTAGACATTTAGGTATTTGGACACATATACTTAGACATTTAGGCATTTAGACGTTTAGGCATTTATACATTGACACATTTAGGCGTTTAGGCAATTAGGCGTTTAGGCATTTCAGCATGTAGGCATTTAGGCACTTAGACAACTATGCATTTAGGCATTTAGGCATTTAGGCATTTACCCATTTAGGCATTTAGGCATCTAGGTATTTACGCAATTACGCATTTAGGCAGTTACGCATTTAGACATTATATATTTAGGCATTTAAGCATTTATAAATCTATACATTTATACATTTAGACATTTAGACATTTAGACATTTAGACATTTAGACATTTAGGCATTTATACTTTTCACCATTTAGGCATTTAAGCATTTACGCAATTAGGCATTTAGGCATTTAGGCATTTAGATATTTAGGCATTTATACATTTAAACATGTAGGATCTTATCCATTTAGGCATTTAAGCATTTAGGCATTTACGCAATTATTCATTTAGGCATCTAGGCATTTAGACATTTATACATTAGGCATTAAGCATTTAGGCATTTAGACATTTAAGCACTTATAAGTTTATACATTTAGACATTTAGGGATTTAGACGTTTAGGCATTTATACATTTAGTCATTTAGGAGTTTAGGTATTTGGACATTTACACATTTAGGCATTTAGGCATTTAGGCACTTAGGCATATATACATTTAGGCATTTAAGCATTTGGGAGTTTAGGCATCTAGGAATTTGACCATTTAAGCATTTAAACATTTAGGCATTTAGGCAATTAGGCATTTAGGCATTTAGGCATTTAGACATTTTGACACCTATGCATTTAGGCATTTATGCATTTAGACATTTAGGCATTTATACAGTTAAACATGTAGGCTCCTATACATTTAGGCATTTAGGCATTTAAACATTTAGGCATTTACCCATTTAAGCATTTAGGCATTTAGGCATTTAGGCATCTAGGCATTTAGGCATTTAGGTATTTAAGCATTTATACATTTAGGCAGTTAGGCATTTAAACATTTGGACATTGAGGCATTTATACATTTTGGCATTTACGCATTTAAGCATTTATGCATTTAGGCATTTAAGCATTTAGGCAATTAGGCATTTAAGCATTTATACATTTAGGCAATTAGGCATTTAAGCATTTATACATTTAGGCAGTTAGGCATTTAAGCATTTAGACATTTAGGAATTTAGCCATTTAGGCATTTATGCATTTAAGCATTTAGGCATTTAGGCATTTAGGCATTTAAACATTTAGGCAATTAGGCATTTAAGCATTTATACATTTAGGCAGTTAAGCATTTAAGCATTTGGTAATTTAAGAATTTATATGTTTAGACATTTAAGTATTTGGACACATATACTTAGACATTTAGGCATTTAGACGTTTAGGCATTTATACATTTAACATGTAGGCGTTTAGGCATCTAGGCATTTAGGCATTTCAGCATGTAGGCATTTAGGCACTTAGACACCTATGCATTTAGGTATTTAGGCATTTACCCATTTAGGCACTTAGGCATCTAGGCATTTACGCAATTACGAATTTAGGCAGTTAGGCATTTAGACATTTAGATATTTAGGCATTTAAGCATTTATACATCTATACATTTGGACATTTAGACATTTAGGCATTTAGACATTTAGGCATTTATACTTTTAAACATTTAGGCATTTAAGCGTTTACGCAATTATTCATTTAGGCATCTAGGCATTTAGGCATTTAGGCATTTATTCATTTAGGCATTTAGGCATTTAGACATTTATACAATTGGGCATTTAAACATTTAGGCGTTCAGACGTTTACGCAATTGTACATTTAGGCATTTAGGCGTTTAGGCATTTAAGCGTTTAATAATTTAGGCATTTAGGTATTTAGGCATTTCGACACTAATGCATTTACTCATTTAAGCATTTAGACATTTAGGCATTTATACAGTTAAACATGTAGGCTCCTATACATTTAGGCATTTAAGCATTTAGGCATTTACCTATTTAGGCATTTACGCATTTAGGCATTTAGACATATAGGCATTTAGGCATTTAAACATTTATACATTTAGACAGTTAGTCATTTAAGCATTTAGACATTTATACATTTAGACGTTTAGGCATTTAAGCATTTAGGCATTTAGGCAGTTAGGCATTTAAGCATTTAAACATCTAGGAATTTAGGCATTTAGGCATTTAGGCATTTAAGCATTTAGGTATTTAGGCATTTAAGCATTGAGGCAATTATGCATTTAAGAATTTATACATTTAGGCAGTTAGGCATTTAAGCATTTAGACATTTAAGAATTTATACGTTTAGACATTTAGGTATTTGGACACATGTATTTAGACATTTAGGAATTTAGGCATTTATAAATTTACACATTTAGGCGTTTAGGCATTTAGGCGTTTAGACATTTCAGCATTTAGGCATTTAGGCACTTAGACACCTATGCATTTAGGCATTTAGGCATTTAAGCATTTACGCAATTAGACATTTAGGCGGTTAGGCATTTAGACATTTAGATATTTAGGCATTTAGGTATTTAGGCATTTAAGCATTTATACATCTGTACATTTAGACATTTAGACATTTAGGCATTTTGGCATTTAGGCATTTAGGCAGTTACACATTTAAGCATTTAAACGTTTAGGCATTTAGGCATTAGGCACTTATACATTTCGGCATTTAGGCATTTAGGCATTTAGACATTTAAGTATTTATAAATTTATACATTTAGGCATTTAGGCGTTTAGACGTATAGGCATTTATACACTTAGGCATATAGGCGTTTAGGCATTATGCATTTAAGCATTTAGGAATTTAGGCATTTTTACATTTGGACACCTATGCATTTAGGCATTTAAGCATTTAGACACATAGGCTTTTATAGATTTAAACATGTGGTCTTTTATCCATTTAGGCATTTAAGCGTTTACGCATTTAGGTATTTAACCATTTAGGCATTTAGGCATTTACGCAATTAGGCATTTAAGCATTTAGGCATTTAGACGTTTAGGCATTTTTACATTTAGACATTTAGGTCTTTAGGCATTTAGACATTTATATATTAGTCATTAAGCATTTAGGCATTTAGGCATTTAGGCTTTTAGGCATTTAAGCATTTAGATGGTGAAGCATTTATACATTTAGACAGTTAGGTATTTGGATATTTACACATTTAGGCATTTAGGCATTTAGGCATTAAGGCACTTAGGCATATAGACATTTAGGCATTCGGGCGTTTAGGAATTTAAGAATTTGGCCATTTAGGCATTTTCGTATTTAGGCATTTAAGCATTTAGACATTTAGGCATTTATACTTTTATACATTTAGGCATTTAGCCATTTAGACACTTAGGCATTTATACATTTATACATTTATACATTTTGTCATTTAGGCATTTAGGCATTTAGACATTTAGGCATTTATACCTTTATACATTTAGTAATTTAGGCAGTTTGACACTTAGGCATTTATGCACTTATACATTTAGGCATTTAGACATTTAGGCATGTAGGCCCTTTTCAATTTTGCATTTAAGCATTTATACATTTAGGTATTTAGGCATTTAGACATGTAGGCTCTTATCAATTTAGGCATTTAGGCATTTAGGCATTTGGTCATTTAACGATATAGGCATTTAGGCATTTAAGCATTTACGCAGTTAGGCATTTAATCATTTAGGCAATTAGATAATTAGGCATCTATACATTTAACCATTTTAGCATTTAGGCACTTAGGCATTTACGCAATTAGGCATTTAGGCATTTAGGCATTTAGACATTTATACATTTAGGGACTTAGCCATTTAGGCAATTAGGCATTTAGGCACTTACGCAATTATTCATTTAGGCATTTAAGCATATAGATAATTAGGCATTTATACATTTAAACATGTAGGTTCTTATCCATTTAGGCATTTAGGCTTTTAACCATTTAAGCATTTAAGCATTTACGCAATTAAGCATTTAGGCACTTAGGCATTTAGACATTTAAGCGTTTATACATTTAAGCATTTAGGTTTTTAGAAATTTAGCCATTTAGGCGTTTAGACATTTGGGTATTTAGGCATGTAGGCATTAGGCATTTAGGCATTTAGGCATTTAGACATTTAAGCATTTAGCCATTTAGGCATTTAGGCATTGACGTAATTAGGCATTTAGGCATTTAGGCTTTTAGACCTTTATACATTTAAGCATTTATACATTTAAGCATTTAGGCATTTAGGCACTTAAGCATTTACGCAATTAGGCATTTAGGCGTTTAGGCATTTAGACATTTATACATTTAGGCACCTAGCTATTTAGGCATTTAGGCATTTAGGCATTTACGCAATTAGGCATTTAGACATTCATACATTTAAGAATTTTACACTTAAAGATTTAGGCTTTTAGAAATTTAGTCATTCAGGCGTTTAGACATTTGGGCATTTAGGCATGTAGGCATTAGGCATTTAGGCATTTAAGCATTTAGACATTTATACATTTAGGCATTTAGCCATTTAGGCATTTAGGCATTTACGCAATTAGGCATTTAGGCATTTAGGCTTGTAGACCTTTATAAATTTAAGCATTTATACATTTAAGCATTTAGGCATTTAGGCACTTAGGCATTTACGCAATTAGGCATTTAGGCGTTTAGGCATTTATACATTTAGGCACTTAGCTATTTAGGCATTTAGGCATTTAGGCATTTAGGCATTTACGCAATTAGGCATTTAGGCATGTAGGCATTTAGACATTTATACATTTAAGCATTTATACACTTAAACATTTAGGCTTTTAGAAATTTAGTCATTCAGGCGTTTAGACATTTGGGCATTTAGGCATGTAGGCGTTAGGCATTTAGGCATTTTGGCATTTCGGCATTTAGGCATTTGGGCATTTAGTCATTTATACATTTAGACATTTAGGTATTTAGGCATTTGGACATTTTGGCATTTAGGAATTTAGGAATTTTGGTATTGAAGCATTTAAGCGTTCAGGCATTTAAATATGTAGAAATTTATACGTTTCGGCATTTAGGTATATACGCACTTAGTCATTTAGGCATTTAGACATTTAGGCACTTAGCCATTTAGTCATTAATACATTTAGGCATTTTGGCATTTAGGCATTTAGGCATTTAAACATTTAGGCAACTACGCATTTAATAATTTATACATTTAGGCAGTTAAGCATTTAAGCATTTGGATATTTAAGAATTTATATGTTTAGACATTTATGTATTTGGACACATATACTTAGACATTTAGGCATTTACACGTTTAGGCATTTATACATTTACACATGTAGGCGTTTAGGCATTTAGGCGTTTAGGCATTTCAGCATGAAGGCATTTAGGCACTTAGACAGCTATGCATTTAGGCATTTAGGCATTTAGGCATTTACCCATTTAAGCATTTAGGTATCTAGGATTTTACGTAATTACTCATTTAGGCAGTTAGGCATTTAGACATTTAGATATTTAGGCATTTAAGTATTTAGGCATTTAAGCATTTATACATCTATACATTTAGACATTTAGACATTTAGGCATTTAGACATTTAGGCATTTATACTTTTAACCATTTAGGCATCTAAGCATTTACGCAATTAGGCATTTAGGCATTTAGGCATTTTGATATTTAGGCATTTATACATTTAAACATGTAGGATCTTATCCATTTAGGCGTTTAGGCATTTAGGCGTTTACGCAAATAGGCATTTAGCATTTAGGCATTTAGACATTTAGGCATTTATACATTAAGCATTAAGCATGTAGGCATTTCGGCATTTAGATATTTAGGCAATTAAGCATTTAAGCATTTGTACATTTAGGCAGTTAGGCATTTAGGCATTTAGACATTTAGGTATTTAGACATTTACACATTTAGGCATTTACGCATTTAAGCACTTAGGCATATAGACATTTAGGCATTTAGGCATTGGGGCGTTTAGGCATCTAGGAATTTGGCTATTTAAGCATTTCGGTATTTAGGCATTAACGCAATTAGGCATTTAGGTACTTAGGCGTATAGGCATTTAGGCATTTAGGCATTTAGACATTTAGGCATTTAGGCATTTAGGCATTAAGGCATTTAGGCATTTAGACATTTAGGCATTTAGACATTTATACAATAAGGCACTTAAACATTTAGGCATTTAGACATTTAATCATTTATAGATTTATACATTTAGCCATTTAGGCCTTTAGACGTTTACGCATTTGTACATTTAGGCGTTTAGGCATTTGAGCGTTTAATAATTTAGGCATTTAGGCATTTAGGCATTTAGACACTAATGCATTTAGGCATTTAAGCATTTAAACATTTATGCATTTATACAGTTAGACATCTAGGCTTCTGTACATTTAAGCATTTAGGCATTTAAGCATTTAGGCATTTACCTATTTAAGCATTTAGGCATTTAGGCATTTAGGCATTTAGGCACTTAGACATATAGGCATTTAGGCATTTAAGCATTTATACATTTAGGCAGTTAAGCATTTAAGCATTTAGACATTTATACATTTAGACATTTAGGCATTTAAGCATTTAGGCATTTAGGCAGTTATGCATTTAAGCATTTAGACATTTAGAAATTTAGATGTTTAGGCATTTACGCATTTAAGCATTTAGGCATTTAGGCATTTAAGCATTTAGGCAATTAGTCATTTAAGAATTTATACATTTAGGCAGTTAGGCATTTCAGCATTTAGACATTTTAAAATTTATACGTTTAAACATTTAGGTATTTGGACACATGTATTTAGACGTTTAGGCATTTAGACATTTAGGCATTTATACATTTACACATTTAAGCGTTTAGGCATTTAGACGTTTAGGCATTTCAGCATTTAGGCATTTAGGCATTTAGACAAATATCTTCTTCTTCTTCTCTCTCAGCATATTTAATCCATTCCAATACTGGACATATGCCTCCTCAAGACTTTTCCATTCTTCTCGTATTTGAGCTTTCCTAATCCATTGTGGACCTGCTACTTTTGTAATATCTTCCCTCCATCTTGTCCTTGGTCGTCCCACGCTTCTTCTTCCCATTCGTGGCCTCCAAATTGTGACTTTTTTGCTCCATCTATTATCCTCCCTATGGAGCATATGTCCTATCCATCGCCATTTCTGACTAGCTATTCGCTCAGCGGCGTCCGTAACTCTTGTTCTTGTCCTTATATAAGTGTTTGTTTTTCTGTCAGCTAAGCTAAAACCTAGCATTGATCGTTCCATTTTTCTTTGTGTTATTTTGATTCTATTCATATTGGTTTTTGTGAGGGCCCACGTTTCAGATGCGTATGTCAGTACGGGAAGAATGCACTGATTGAATACCTTAGTTTTTAAATGTTGCTTAAAAGGGCCTTTGAATACATTTCTTAACTTTCCGTAAGCTCCCCAAGCAAGTTGAATTCGTCTGGTTATCTCAACTGTCTGCGTTGACCCTTGCATTGTGAGCTTTTGTCCTAGATATATATATTCGGTCACTATTTTTATTTGTTCTCCATCTATTTGTATTTGTCTACCGTCTTCCTGATTTGTCATTAATTTTGTCTTAGAGATGTTCAACCTGAGTCCTACTTCTTGTGCTGCAGTTATTAGGTCATATATCATTATTTCTTGGTCATCCATATTATTCGCGAATAGCACAATATCATCGGCAAACCTTAAGTTTGTTAGGTGTTCACCGTTCACATTTATACCCTTTCCCGTCCATTGGAGTTTTTTAAATACATCCTCCAGTAAGTTGGTAAATAATTTAGGGGAGAGAGGGTCGCCCTGTCTTACTCCCCGTTTCACTTCTATCGCATTTGTGTCCTCAAATAGTTTTACTGTGATGGTGGCTTTCTCGTATATATTTGTTATTACTTGTATGTAGCGATAGTCTATTCTACATCTTTGGAGAGCATGCTTTAGGGCCCAAGTCTCGACGGTGTCGAAAGCCTTCTCAAAGTCTATGAAAATCATATAGAGAGGCTGGTTGTATTCGTGTGACTTTTCCATTATCTGTCGCACGGTATGGATATGGTCTATCACACTGTATCCTCGTCTGAAACCTGCTTGATCCGGTGTTTGAAATTCGTCAAGTCGTAGTTCTATTCTATTTATTATGGTTCGTGTAAATAGTTTGCAAATGTGTGACGTAAGGGAAATGGGCCGGTAGTTTTTCAAATCTTGTCTGTTTCCTTTTTTGTGAATGAGGATGACATTAGCTGTTTTCCATGCATTAGGTATAGTTCCTGACTCCAGGCATTTGTTAAATAGTATAACCAGAGATTTTAGTATTGTAGATCCACCTGCTTTAACCATTTCGATAATAATCTCGTCGGGTCCAGGAGTTTTTCGATTTGCCATTTGATTTAGAGCTTGTACTACTTCGTCTTCGGTTATATCTGGAATGTCTTCAGTGAAGTGTTTTGTAAGTGGTGCTCTTTGGTCTGTTGGACATTTTGGCGGTTCTTTGGAAACGGATGAATATAAAGTCCGATAGAAATTTTCTACGTACTGTAGTATATCGTGTCGCGTATTGTATGTATTCCCCTGATCATCATTAAGTTTTATGATTTGGCTTCTTCCTGATGACATCTTTTTTCTAAATACCTTTGATCCTTTGTTTTCTTCTAAAACCCGTTCGATTATCTCGTTGTTTGCCGCGGCTACGTCTTGCCTGACTTTACGCCGTATTTCTTTGTTTAGTTCCTTTAGTTCTTCTTTTGTTAGTTTCTTTCTTTTCTGATTTCGTGTAGCTATAAGATCCCTTGTTTCTTGTTTCAGTTTACTTCCCGAATTGTTCTTTCCTATTTTGTTCTCAATACTTTTGGCGGCCTCATTTATGCTGTTTGTAATATTGGAGTAACGTTCTTCAATACACTCGTTTTCTTGTGTAATTTTACTTTCCAGTTCTTTTACTAGTGTTGTCTTAAAATCTACTTTATATTCATTTATCAACTCGCCATTTATCCTTAGTTGTTTTTTATTGTTTGTAAGTTTATTTCTTTCTTGTTTAACATTTATTCTAACTTTGGCCCTAACTAAGCGGTGATCGCTCATTCCGACATGGTTCAGTACAGTCACATCCTTTATTATGTGTGTCTTCTCGGTTATTATGAAATCTATCTCATTCTTGGTAACGTCGTCTGGGCTTTGCCATGTCCACTTTCTATGCTCTTTTTTGTGGAAGAATGTGTTTAAAATTTTCATTTTATGTTGTTCTGCAAAGTTGACAAGGGTTTGACCTCTATCATTGCGCTCTCCCACACCGTAAGCACCTACGCTGTTTTCGTTATCTTTTCGTTTTCCTACTTTAGCGTTGAAATCACCTATTATGAGCGTATAGTATGTTTTCTCTCTTGTTAGTGCGTTTTCGATATCTTCGTAAAGTTGGTCTATCTCTTCATCGGTGTGGTTTGATGGGGGGGCGTAGACCTGGATAATTTTTAGTGCGTATCTTTTGTTTAACGTGAACACTGCGTATATTACTCTTGGGGATATTCCCTCAATCGTCTTAAGTTGCTTTTCCCATTTATTATTTATCAACATTCCAGTTCCGTTTTTTGAACTGTCGTCTTCCCCTTTAAAATAAAATAGTCCTTCTTTTGTTCTTATCAGTGCTTCTCCTTGTCTACGTACTTCGCTCAGTCCTATTATGTCCCATTTTACGTCTTTTGTTTCTTCTATCAATTGAATTAATCTGTCCTCGGAAAGTAATGACCTGGTATTATATGTACATATGTTAACATCGATACTGTGTCTGTGTTTCTTCTTGACTCTAGATAACGAGACAAATATGCATTTAAGCATTTAGGCATTTACCCACTTAGGCATTTAGGCATTTACGCAATTAGGCATTTAGGCGGTTAGGCATTTAGACATTTGGATATTTAGGCATTCAAGTATTTAGGCATTTAAGCATTTATACATCTGTACATTTAGACATTTAGACATTTAGGCATTACGGTGTTTAGGCATTCAGGCTGTTACACATTTAAGAATTTAAACATTTAGGCATTTAGGCATTTAGGCATTTATATATTTCGGCATTTAGGCATTTAGGCATTTAGACATTTAAGTATTTATAAATTTATACATTTAGGCATTTAGGCGTTTATACGTATAGGCATTTATACACTTAGGCATATAGGCGTTTAGGCATTTATGTGTTTAAGCATTTACGAATTTAGGCATTCTCACATTTAGACACCTATGCATTTAGACATTTAAGCATTTAGACACTTAGGCATTTATACATTTAAACATGTGGCCTCTTTTCCATTTAGGTATTTAACCATTTAAGCGTTTAGGCATTTAAGCATTTAGGCATTTAGGTATTTAACCATTTAGGCATTTAGATAGTTACGCATTTATACATTTAGACAGTTAGGTATTTGGACATTTTCACATTTAGGCATTTAGGCATTAAGGCACTTAGGCATATAGACATTTAGGCATTTAGGCATTCGGGTGTTTAGGAATTTAAGAATTTGGCCATTTAGGCATTTTCGTATTTAGGCATTTAGGCATTTAGACATTTAGGCATTTATACTTTTATACATTTAGGCATTTAGGCATTTAGACACTTAGGCATTTATACATTTATACATTTAGGCATTTTGGCTTTTAGGCATTTAGGCATTTAGACATTTAGGCATTTATACTTTTATACATTTAGGCATTTAGGCATTTTGACACTTAGGCATTTATACAATTATACATTAAGCATTTAGGCATTTAGGCATGTAGGCCCTTATCAATTTTGCATTTAGGCATTTATATATTTAGGCATTTAGACATTTAGACATGTAGGCTCTTATCAATTTAGGCATTTAGGCATTTGGTCATTTAACGATTTAGGCATTTAGGCATCTAAGCATTTACGCAATTATTCATTTAATCATTTAGGCAATTAGATAATTAGGCATTTATACATTTAACCATTTTGGCATTTAGGCACTTAGGCATTTACGCAATTAGGCATTTAGGCATTTAGGCATTTAGACACTTATACATTTAGGCACTTAGCCATTTAGGCATTTAGGCATTTAGGCACTTACGCAATTATTTATTTAGGCATTTAAGCATATAGATAATTAGGCATTTATACATTTAAACATGTAGGCTCTTATCCATTTACGCATTTAGGCTATTAACCATTTAGGCATTTAAGCATTTACGTAATTAAGCATTTAGGCACTTAGGCATTTAGAAATTTAAGCATTTATACAGTTAAGCATTTAGGCTTTTAGAAATTTAGCCATTTAGTCATTTATACATTTAGGCATTTTGGCATTTAGGCATTTGGACATTTAGGCATTTAGGCATTTAGGAATTTATTCATTTAGGCATTTAGGCATTTAGACATTTATACAATTAGGCATTTAAACATTTAGGCGTTTAGACGTTTACGCAATTGTACATTTAGGCATTTAAGCGTTTAGGCATTTAAGCGTTTAATAATTTAGGCATTTAGGCATTTAGACACTAATGCATTTAGGCATTTAAACATTTAGACATTTAGGCATTTATACAGTTAAACATGTAGGCTCCTATACATTGAGGCATTTAAGCATTTAGGCATTTACCTATTTAAGCATTTAGGCATTTAGGCATTTAGGTATTTAGGCATTTAGACATATAGTCATTTAGGCATTTAAGCATTTATACATTCAGGCAGTTAGGCATTTAAGCATTTAGACATTTATACACTTAGACATTTAGGCATTTAAGCATTTAGGCATTTGGGCAGTTAGGCATTTAAGCATTTAGACATCTAGGAATTTAGGCATTTAGGCATTTAGGCATTTAAGCATTTAGGCATTTAGGCATTTAAACATTTAGGCAATTATGCATTTAAGAATTTATACATTTAGGCAGTTAGGCATTTAAGCATTTAGACATTTAAGAATTTATACGTTTAGACATTTAGGTATTTGGACACATGTATTTAGACATTTAGGAATTTAGGCATTTATAAATTTACACATTTAGGCGTTTAGGCATTTAGGCTCTTGGGCATTTCAGCATTTAGGCATTTAGGCACTTAGACACCTATGCATTTAGGAATTTAGGCATTTACCCATTTAGGCATTTAGGCATTTAAGCATTTACGCAATTAATCATTTAGGCGGTTAGGCATTTAGACATTTAGATATTTAAACATTTAGGTATTTAGGCATTTAAGCATTTATACATCTGTACATTTAGGCATTTAGACATTTAGGCATTTTGGCATTTAGGCAGTTACACATTTAAGCATTTAAACATTTAGGCATTTAGGCATTAGGCATTTATACATTTTGGCATTTAGGCATTTAGGCATTTAGACATTTAAGTTTTTATAAATTTATACATTTAGGCGTTTAGACGTATAGGCATTTATACACTTAGGCATATTGGCGTTTAGGCATTTATGCGTTTAAGCATTTAGGAATTTAGGCATTTTTACATTTAGACACCTATGCATTTAGGCATTTAAGCATTTAGACACTTAGGCATTTATACATTTAAACATGTGGTCTTTTGTCCATTTAGGCATTTAAGCGTTTAGGCATTTAGGTATTTAACCATTTAGGCATTTAGGCATTTAGGCATTTAAGAATTTAGGCATTTAGACGTTTAGGCATTTTTACATTTAGACACCTATGCATTTAGGCATTTAAGCATTTAGACACTTAGGCATTTATACATTTAAACATGTGGTCTTTTGTCCATTTAGGCATTTAAGCGTTTAGGCATTTAGGTATTTAACCATTTAGGCATTTAGGCAATTAGGCATTTAAGAATTTAGGCATTTAGACGTTTAGGCATTTTTACATTTAGACATTTAGGTTTTTAGGCATTTAGACATTTATATATTAGTCATTAAGCATTTAGGCATTTAGGCTGTTACACATTTAAGAATTTAAACATTTAGGCATTTAGGCATTTAGGCATTTATATAATTCGGCATTTAGGCATTTAGGCATTTAGACATTTAAGTATTTATAAATTTATACATTTAGGCATTTAGGCGTTTATACGTATAGGCTTTTATACACTTAGGCATATAGGCGTTTAGGCATTTATGTGTTTAAGCATTTAGGAATTTAGACATTCTCACATTTAGACACCTATGCATTTAGACATTTAAGCATTTAGACACTTAGGCATTTATACATTTAAACATGTGGCCTCTTTTCCATTTAGGTATTTAACCATTTAAGCATTTAGGCATTTAAGCATTTAGGCATTTAGGTATTTAACCATTTAGGCATTTAGATAGTTACGCATTTATACATTTAGACAGTTAGGTATTTGGACATTTACACATTTAGGCATTTAGGCATTTAGGCATTAAGGCACTTAGGCATATAGACATTTAGGCATTTAGGCATTCGGGTGTTTAGGAATTTAAGAATTTGGCCATTTAGGCATTTTCGTATTTAGGCATTTAGGCATTTAGACATTTAGGCATTTATACTTTTATACATTTAGGCATTTAGGCATTTAGACACTTAGGCATTTATACATTTATACATTTAGGCATTTTGGCTTTTAGGCATTTAGGCATTTAGACATTTAGGCATTTATACTTTTATACATTTAGGCATTTAGACATTTTGACACTTAGGCATTTATACATTTATACATTAAGCATTTAGGCATTTAAGCATGTAGGCCCTTATCAATTTTGCATTTAGGCATTTATATATTTAGGCATTTAGACATTTAGACATGTAGGCTCTTATCAATTTAGGCATTTAGGCATTGGGTCATTTAACGATTTAGGCATTTAGGCATTTAAGCATTTACGCAATTATTCATTTAATCATTTAGGCAATTAGATAATTAGGCATTTATACATTTAACCATTTTGGCATTTAGGCACTTAGGCATTTACGCAATTAGGCATTTAGGCATTTAGGCATTTAGACACTTATACATTTAGGCACTTAGCCATTTAGTCATTTAGGCATTTAGGCACTTACGCAATTATTCATTTAGGCATTTAAGCATATAGATAATTAGGCATTTATACATTTAAACATGTAGGCTCTTATCCATTTATGCATTTAGGCTTTTAACCATTTAGGCATTTAAGCATTTACGTAATTAAGCATTTAGGCACTTAGGCATTTAGAAATTTAAGCATTTATACAGTTAATCATTTAGGCTTTTAGAAATTTAGCCATTTAGGCGTTTAGACATTTGGGCATTTAGGCATGTAGGTATTAGGCATTTAGGCGTTTAGGCATTTAGACATTTATACATTTAGGCATTTAGCCATTTAGGCATTTACGCAATTGGGCATTTAGGCATTTAGACCTTTATACATTTAAGCATTTATACATTTAAGCATTTAGGCATTTAGGCACTTAGGCATTTACGCAATTAGGCATTTAGGCATTTAGGCATTTAGATATTTATACATTTAGGAATTTAGCCATTTAGGCATTTAGGCATTTAGGCATTTACGCAATTAGGCATTTAGGCATTTAGGCATTTAGATATTTATACATTTAAGCATTTATACACTTAAACATTTAGGCTTTTAGAAATTTAGTCATTCAGGCGTTTAGACATTTGGGCATTTAGGCATGTAGGCATTAGGCATTTAGGGATTTAGGCATTTCGGCATTTAGGCATTTGGGCATTTAGCCATTTATACATTTAGACATATAGGTATTTAGGCATTTGGACATCTTTGCATTTAGGCATTTTGGGAATTTTGGTATTTAAGCATTTAAGCGTTCAGGCATTTAAATATGTAGAAATTTATACGTTTTGGCATTTAGGTATATACACACTTAGTCAATTAGGCATTTAGACATTTAGGCACTTAGCCATTTAGTCATTTATACATTTAGGCAATTTGGCATTTAGGCATTTGGACATTTAGGCATTTATGCATTTAGGAATTTATTCATTTAGGCATTTAGGCATTTAGACATTTATACAATTAGGCATTTAAACATTTAGGCGTTTAGACGTTTACGCAATTGTACATTTAGGCATTTAAGCGTTTAGGCATTTAAGCGTTTAATAATTTAGGCATTTAGGCATTTAGACACTAATGCATTTAGGCATTTAAGCATTTAGACATTTACGCATTTATACAGTTAAACATGTAGGCTCCTATACATTGAGGCATTTAAGCATTTAGGCATTTACCTATTTAAGCATTTAGGCATTTAGGCATTTAGGTATTTAGGCATTTAGACATATAGGCATTTAGGCATTTAAGCATTTATACATTCAGGCAGTTAAGCATTTAAGCATTTAGACATTTATACACTTAGACATTTAGGCATTTAAGCATTTAGGCATTTGGGCAGTTAGGCATTTAAGCATTTAGACATCTAGGAATTTAGGCATTTAGGCATTTAGGCATTTAAGCATTTAGGCATTTAGGCATTTAAGCATTTAGGCAATTATGCATTTAAGAATTTATACATTTAGGCAGATAGGCATTTAAGCATTTAGACATTTAAGAATTTATACGTTTAGACATTTAGGTATTTGGACACATGTATTTAGACATTTAGGAATTTAGGCATTTATAAATTTACACATTTAGGCGTTTAGGCATTTAGGCGCTTGGGCATTTCAGCATTTAGGCATTTAGGCACTTAGACACCTATGCATTTAGGAATTTAGGCATTTACCCATTTAGGCATTTAGGCATTTAAGCATTTACGCAATTAATCATTTAGGCGGTTAGGCATTTAGACATTTAGATATTTAAGCATTTAGGTATTTAGGCATTTAAGCATTTATACATCTGTACATTTAGGCATTTAGACATCTAGGCATTTTGGCATTTAGGCATTTAGGCAGTTACACATTTAAGCATTTAAACATTTAGGCATTTAGGCATTAGGCATTTATACATTTCGGCATTTAGGCATTTAGGCATTTAGACATTTAAGTATTTATAAATTTATACATTTAGGCGTTTAGACGTATAGGCATTTATACACTTAGGCATATTGGCGTTTAGGCATTTATGCGTTTAAGCATTTAGGAATTTAGGCATTTTTACATTTAGACACCTATGCATTTAGGCATTTAAGCATTTAGACACTTAGGCATTTATACATTTAAACATGTGGTCTTTTGTCCATTTAGGCATTTAAGCGTTTAGGCATTTAGGTATTTAACCATTTAGGCATTTAGGCAATTAGGCATTTAAGAATTTAGGCATTTAGACGTTTAGGCATTTTTACATTTAGACATTTAGGTTTTTAGGCATTTAGACATTTATATATTAGTCATTAAGCATTTAGGCATTTAGGCATTTAGGCTTTTAGGCATTTAAGCATTTAGATAGTTAAGCATTTATACATTTAGACAGTTAGGTATTTGGATATTTACACATTTAGGCATTTAGGCATTTAGGCATTCGGGCGTTTAGGAATTTAAGAATTTGGCCATTTAGGCATTTTCGTATTTAGGCATTTAGGCATTTAGACATTTAGGCATTTATACTTTTATACATTTAGGCATTTAGGTATTTAGACACTTAGGCATTTATACATTTATACATTTAGGCATTTTGGCATTTAAGCATTTAGGCATTTAGACATTTAGGCATTTATACCTTTATACATTTAGGCATTTAGGCATTTTGACACATAGGCATTTATACACTTATACATTTAGGCATTTAGGCATTTAGGCATGTAGGCCCTTATCAATTTTGCATTTAGGCATTTATACATTTAGGTATTTAGGCATTTAGACATGTAGGCTCTTATCAATTTAGGCATTTAGGCATTTGGTCATTTAACGATTTAGGCATTTAGGCATTTAAGCATTTACGCAATTAGGCATTTAATCATTTAGGCAAGGAGATAATTAGGCATTTATACATTTAACTATTTTGGCATTTAGGCACTTAGGCGTTTACGCAATTAGGCATTTAGGCATTTTGGCATTTAGACATTTATACATTTAGGGATTTAGCCATTTTGGCATTTAGGCATTTAGGCACTTACGCAATTATTCATTTAGGCATTTAGGCATATAAATAATTAGGCATTTATACATTTAAACATGTAGGCTCTTATCCATTTAGGCATTTAGGCTTTTAACCATTTAAGCATTTAAGCATTTACGCAATTAAGCATTTAGGCACTTAGGCATTTAGACATTTAAGCGTTTATACATTTAAGGATTTAGGCTTTTAGAAATTTAACCATTTAGGCGTTTAGACATTTGGGCATTTAGGCATGTAGGCATTAGGCATTTAGGAATTTAGGAATTTAGACATTTATACATTTAGGCACTTAGCTATTTAGGCATTTAGGCATTTAGGCATTTACGCAATTAGGCATTTAGGCATTTAGGCATTTAGACATTTATACATTTAATCACTTAGCTATTTAGGCATTTAGGCATTTAGGCATTTACGCAATTAGGCATTTAGGCATTTAGGCATTTAGACATTTATACATTTAAGCATTTGTACAATTAGACATTTAGGCTTTTAGAAATTTAGTCATTCAGGCGTTTAGACATTTGGGCATTTAGGCATGTAGGCGTTAGGCACTTAGGCATTTTGGCATTTCGGCATTTAGGCATTTGGGCATTTAGTCATTTATACATTTAGACATTTAGATAATTAGGCATTTGGACATTTTGGCATTTAGGAATTTAGGAATTTTGGTATTGAAGCATTTAAGCGTTCAGGCATCTAAATATGTAGAAATTTATACGTTTCAGCATTTAGGTGTATACGCACTTAGTCATTTAGGCATTTAGACATTTAGGCACTTAGCCATTTAGTCATTTATACATTTAGGCATTTTGGTATTTAGGCATTTAGGCATTTAAACATTTAGGCAATTACGCATTTAAACATTTATACATTTAGGCAGTTAAGCATTTATGCATTTGGACATTTAAGAATTTATATGTTTAGACATTTATGTATTTGGACACATATACTTAGACATTTAGGCATTTACACGTTTAGGCATTTATACATTTACACATGTAGGCGTTTAGGCATTTCAGCATGAAGGCATTTAGGCACTTAGACACCTATGCATTTAGGCATTTACCCATTTAAGCATTTAGGTATCTAGGCATTTACGCAATTACGCATTTAGGCAGTTAGGCATTTAGACATTTAGATATTTAGGCATTTAAGTATTTAGGTATTTAAGCATTTATACATCTATACATTTAGACATTTAGACATTTAGGCATTTAGACATTTAGGCATTTATACTTTTAACCATTTAGGCATTTAAGCATTTACGCAATTAGGCATTTAGGCATTTAGGCATTTAGATATTTAGGCTTTTATACATTTAAACATGTAAGATCTTATCCATTTAGGCGTTTAGGCATTTAGGCATTTACGCAAATACGCATTTAGCATTTAGGCATTTAGACATTTAGGCATTTATACATTAGGTATTAAGCATATAGGCATTTCGGCATTTAGACATTTAGGCAATTAAGCATTTAAACATTTGTACATTTAGGCAGTTAAGCATTTAGGCATTTAGACATTTAGGCATTTAGACATTTAGGTATTTGGACATTTACACATTTAGGCATTTACGCATTTAGGCACTTAGACATATAGACATTTAGGCATTTAGGCATTGGGGCGTTTAGGCATCTAGGAACTTGGCCATTTTAGCATTTCGGTATTTAGGCATTAACGAGATTAGGCATTTAGGTACTTAGGCGTATAGGCATTTAGGCATTTAATCATTTACACATTTAGGCATTTAGGCATTTAGGCATTTAGGCATTTAGACATTTAGGCATTTAGACATTTATACAATAAGGCATTTAAACATTTAGGCATTTAAACATTTAATCATTTATAAATTTATACATTTAGACATTTAGGCATTTAGACGTTTACGCATTTGTACATTTAGGCATTTAGGCTTTAAGGCATTTGAGCGTTTAATAATTTAGGCATTTAGGCATTTAGGCATTTAGACACTAATGCATTTAGGCATTTAAGCATTTAGACATTTATGCATTTATACAGTTAAACATCTAGGCTCCTATACATTTAAGCATTTAGGCATTTAAGCATTTAGGCATTTACCTATTTAGGCATTTAGGCATTTAGGCATTTAGGCATTTAGGCATTTAAGCATTTATACATTTAGGCAGTTAGGCGTTTAAGCATTTAGACATTTATACATTTAGACATTTAGGCATTTAAGCGTTTAGGCATTTAGGCAGTTATGCATTTAAGCATTTAGACATTTAGGAATTTAGACATTTAGGCATTTAGGCATTTAAGCATTTAGGCATTTAGGCATTTAAGCATTTAGGCAATTAGTCACTTAAGAATTTATACATGTAGGCAGTTAGGCATTTCAGCATTTAGACATTTTAGAATTTATACGTTTAGACATTTAGGTATTTGGACACATGTATTTAGACATTTAGGCATTTATACATTTACACATTTAAGCGTTTAGTCATTTAGACGTTTAGGCATTTCAGCATTTAGGCATTTAGGCACTTAGACACCTATGCATTTAAGCATTTAGGCATTTACCCACTTAGGCATTTAGGCATTTAGGCACTTACGCAATTAGGCATTTAGGCGGTTAGGCATTTAGACATTTGGATATTTAGGCATTTAAGTATTTAGGCATTTAAGCAATTATACATCTGTACATTTAGACATTTAGACATTTAGGCATTTCGGTATTTAGGCATTTAGGCAGTTACACATTTAAGCATTTAAACATTTAGGCATTTAGGCATTTAGGCATTTATATATTTCGGCATTTAGGCATTTAGGCATTTAGACATTTAAGTATTTATAAATTTATACATTTAGGCATTTAGGCGTTTAGACGTATAGGCATTTATACACTTAGGCATATAGGCGTTTAGGCATTTATGTGTTTAAGCATTTAGGAATTTAGGCATTTTTACATTTAGACACCTATGCATTTAGGCATTTAAGCATTTAGACACTTAGGCATTTATACATTTAAACATGTGGCCTCTTTTCCATTTAGGTATTTAAGCATTTAATCATTTAGGCATTTAAGCATTTAGGCATTTAGGTATTTAACCATTTAGGCATTTAGGCATTTAGGCATTTACGCAATTAGGATTTAAGCATTTAGGCATTTAAACATTTAATCATTTATAAATTTATACATTTAGACATTTAGGCATTTAAACGTTTACGCATTTGTACATTTAGGCATTTAGGCGTTAAGGCATTTGAGCGTTTAATAATTTAGGCATTTAGGCATTTAGGCATTTAGACACTAATGCATTTAGGCATTTAAGCATTTAGACATTTATGCATTTATACAGTTAAACATCTAGGCTCCTATACATTTAAGCATTTAGGCATTTAAGCATTTAGGCATTTACCTATTTAGGCATTTAGGCATTTAGGCATTTAGGCATTTAGGCATTTAAGCATTTATACATTTAGGCAGTTAGGCGTTTAAGCATTTAGACATTTATACATTTAGACATTTAGGCATTTAAGCGTTTAGGCATTTAGGCAGTTATGCATTTAAGCATTTAGACATTTAGGAATTTAGACATTTAGGCATTTAGGCATTTAAGCATTTAGGCATTTAGGCATTTAAGCATTTAGGCAATTAGTCACTTAAGAATTTATACATGTAGGCAGTTAGGCATTTCAGCATTTAGACATTTTAGAATTTATACGTTTAGACATTTAGGTATTTGGACACATGTATTTAGACATTTAGGCATTTATACATTTACACATTTAAGCGTTTAGTCATTTAGACGTTTAGGCATTTCAGCATTTAGGCATTTAGGCACTTAGACACCTATGCATTTAAGCATTTAGGCATTTACCCACTTAGGCATTTAGGCATTTAGGCACTTACGCAATTAGGCATTTAGGCGGTTAGGCATTTAGACATTTGGATATTTAGGCATTTAAGTATTTAGGCATTTAAGCATTTATACATCTGTACATTTAGACATTTAGACATTTAGGCATTTCGGTATTTAGACATTTAGGCAGTTACACATTTAAGCATTTAAACATTTAGGCATTTAGGCATTTAGGCATTTATATATTTCGGCATTTAGGCATTTAGGCATTTAGACATTTAAGTATTTATAAATTTATACATTTAGGCATTTAGGCGTTTAGACGTATAGGCATTTATACACTTAGGCATATAGGCGTTTAGGCATTTATGTGTTTAAGCATTTAGGAATTTAGGCATTTTTACATTTAGACACCTATGCATTTAGGCATTTAAGCATTTAGACACTTAGGCATTTATACATTTAAACATGTGGCCTCTTTTCCATTTAGGTATTTAAGCATTTAATCATTTAGGCATTTAAGCATTTAGGCATTTAGGTATTTAACCATTTAGGCATTTAGGCATTTAGGCATTTACGCAATTAGGATTTAAGCATTTAGGCATTTAGATATTTACGCATTTATACATTTAGACAGTAAGGCAGGCTGCACACTGACGAAACTGGTTTTATGAAACCGGTTTTATGAAACTAGTTTCATAAAACTGGTTTCATACTCGGCAGTACACTGACGAAACTGCCACATGAGCAGTTTCTGAGATGTCGTCGGATGATGAGGACGTTGTAGTGTTGTGGTGGTGGTATCGAAACAAAAAAAAGAAGCGGAAGTACTGGGTTCATCCCCTAATACAGAACAGATGTCACAGCAATTATGTAGTGGCCAAAGAACTGCATCAAGACCCAGTGAAATTTCAAAATTTTTATCGAATGTCGGAGTCTGCTTTTAATCACTTGCTACATTTAGTAGGTCCCCACATTAAGAAAAAGGACACCAACTGCAGAATGGCGCTAGGACCTGAAGAAAAACTTATAATCACACTTAGGTAAGATAACTTTATTTTTAACTTAAAGAAAATACAAAAAATAGTGGAGTAAAAAAGACACCACCTACATAGTTTAAATTAAACGGTGAAGTTCTTCATATGCCGGATTATCCGAGACATCATCAGTAGTGCGAAGCGAATAGACTGGAGTTGATGAGTATTCCCATGTGGGAGTGGATTGTGCAGATGTTTGCGGAAGAACAGGTGTGCTTGCTGAAGACCACGCAGAGTATGTGGAATTACTCGAGTGTAGAGGTGAGGGTGCAGAGGCAATGATCCTATCAATCAAGCTACACACTTCATTTCGGAAGGTCCTGTATTGCGTTGAGGTCATGTCTTCTACGTCCGGTACTAAACTTAACAAAAATTGTGTCCTAGGATTGTCGTGGTTTGATCCCTTCTGAGTCTTTGATTTGATGTAATTTATGACGACCGCATCAGCATCAGTTGGTGTTTTCTTTCTTTTATTGGAGGGTGCTACTGAAGCTTGTTTTGAGGATCTGATATTCTCGGTATTGATCGTAGTAACATTTGGGGATTCAGATTGTGTCCTCTGATGTGTAGAATCCTCACGCGTAGCATCCTGAGTGAGCTCTGTGTCGGATGCGTTGTTGGCCTCCTTGTTATTGTCTATTGTTTCTGGGACGCGTTCTTGGTCTGGTTCACTGTACGCATTGTCAGTTTGTGGGGGCGATGGAAGGTTTCCCGGTAATCCTTTCTCCGTTTTCGTATTCACATAGCGGTTCAAAAATTGCATGTACTTACGCAAATAGTATTCTTTCTTTTTTGCAGCAGATCCAGAAGGCGGTTTCTTTAAATTCCGTATGTAAACTATCCTCAAGTTTCTCCATGTTTCTTTACAGTCCTTTGCTACAAAAAAAATTACATTGAAGGTATAGATAGATTATAGTAAGCTACGTATTATGTACACATATGCTATGATTGAAGAGTCTGCTTAGATCAGAGCTCATCTACAATTTTGCAAAATCGACGTAATATGATGTTTTGTACCCTTGGCTTATCTGTTTGTGCTCTGTAATAAGGTAATATTGTAGGTGAGCCCTTATTCAAAGCAGACCGCTCAATTGATGTATTTTATTAATTTCAGGTATCTTGCAACAGGCAGCAGTTTCAGAAGTTTGGCGAGCTATTTTATGCGAGGAGAGAGAACGGTTGGAGTGGTCATTGCGGAAACAACGGAAGCTATATGGTCCTGTCTACAACCAGAATATTTGCCTGTTCCAACCATAGATATGTGGAAAAACATTGCTTCCCGTTATGAACAACTTTGGAGTTTACCACACTGTGTAGGCTCCATCGACGGAAAACATGTCAGGATAAAAAAATTCAAAAAGAGTGGATCTAGGAATTTTAATTATAAGGGTTATTTTTCGGTTCAACTAATGGCTTGTTCTGATGCTGACGGATGTTTTATTACCGTTGATGTGGGGGATCTTGGTAGAAACAGTGATGGAGGTGTATTTCGTTCATCTCGTTTAGGTCGTTGGTTACAGTCTGGAGGTCTCAATCTACCACAGCCTTCGCCATTACCACGGGATGAAAATGCACAAAATTTTCCATACTTTTTTTGTGGAGATGAAGCGTTCCCTCTGACAACGTACATAATGCGACCGTATCCTCAACGTACGCTAACGGATAGGAGAAGAATTTTCAATTATAGAATAAGCCTAGCTCGTAAATCTGTGGAATGTGCTTTTGGAATGCTAACATCTAAGTTCCGAGTTTTTGAAACGTCTATAGCTTGTTCTGAAGCAACGGTGATATCTATTATAAAATGCGCATGTGTTCTTCATAACTACATTCGCAAAACCGAAGGGAAAATGTATAAGCCAAGGAATGCTGCAGATGAGGTTCAGAACATTCCAAATCAACCTTTGCACCCGTTGAATCGCCATATTAACTTAACGACAGCCGCATCGTTCCGAGAATATCTTTGTGAATACTTTTTGAAGCCTGGCGTAGCTATACCATCACAGTGGATCAATAATATAGCAGGGCGTGGTGATGAATAGTAATGAAAATAAATAATTGTCTTTACATATATTGTGTGTATGTAGCCCTTGAGAAAATAAAGCTTTGTTAAAAGCCGTGATTCGTGTTTTATTTGAACCGCCTAGAGGAAAATGGAGTACAAACATAGGTTAGCGACAACATTTAATAAAAATGAATAAAAGGAGTTCAATAATAAAACTCACCTGTACTTTCCATTTCCTGCGCTATGGTCTCCCATGCAGCTTGAACTTTGTTTCTATTACTGTACTCTTTCAAATTGTAATTGTACAAGCACGGATGCTTTTCTACAGCTTCCACGAGTTTTGTGTTGAAAACTTGATCTTCAGGCATCGCTTTTTGCTGCAAATATTAAATACACAACTCACGCCAACGGAGGTTTACAACAAACTGTAGTTACATGCAACCGTGCTAGCGGAGTTGCGTGAAATGCAGTTGCGCAACGTTATGAAATTGTAGTTTCTTAAAACTCAGTATACTCATCTTTCAATTTTCTTATGAACTGGTTTTACGAAACTTGAGTCTCATCTCTCATGAAACCGGTTTCATGAAACCAGTTTCGTCAGTGTGCAGCCTGCCTTAGGCATTTGGACATTTACACATTTAGGCATTTAGGCATTTAGGCATTAAAGCACTTAGGCATATAGACATTTAGGCATTTAGGCATTCGGGCGTTTAGGAATTTAAGAATTTGGCCATTTAGGCATTTTCGTATTTAGGCATTTAGGCATTTAGACATTTAGGCATTTATACTTTTATACATTTAGGCATTTAGGCATTTAGACACTTAGGCATTTATACATTTATACATTTAGGCATTTTGGCATTTAGGCATTTAGGCATTTAGACATTTAGGCATTTATACTTTTATACAATTAGGCATTTAGGCATTTTGACACTTAGTCATTTATACATTTATACATTAAGCATTTAGGCATTTAGGCATGTAGGCCCTTATCAATTTTGAATTTAGGCACTTATACATTTAGGCATTTAGACATTTAGTCATGTAGGGTCTTATCAATTTAGGCATTTAGGCATTTAGGCATTTGGTCATTTAACGATTTAGGCATTTAGGCATTTAAGCATTTACGCAATTATTCATTTAATCATTTAGGCAATTAGATAATTAGGCATTTATACATTTAACCATTTTGGCATTTAGGCATTTAGGCATTTAGACACTTATACAT
Source organism: Agriotes lineatus (assembly GCA_940337035.1). Classification (NCBI taxonomy): domain Eukaryota; kingdom Metazoa; phylum Arthropoda; class Insecta; order Coleoptera; family Elateridae; genus Agriotes; species Agriotes lineatus. Next base: position 7,621 of record CALNHX010004832.1, on the reverse strand, counting down.
TTAGGTACTTAACCATTTAGGCATTTAGGCACTTACGCAATTATTCATTTAGGCATTTAAGCATATAGATAATTAGGCATTTATACATTTAAAAATGTAGGCTCTTAACCATTTAGGCATTTAGGCATTTAGGCTTTTAACCATTTAGGCATTTAAGCATTTACGCCATTAAGCATTTAGGCACTTAGGCATTTAGACATTTAAGCATTTATACATTTAAGCATTTAGGCTTTTAGAAATTTAGCCATTTAGGCGTTTAGACATTTGGGCATTTAGGCATGTAGACATTAGGCATTTAGGCGTTTAGGCATTTAGACCTTTATACATTTAGGCATTTAGCCATTTAGGCATTTAGGCATTTACGCAATTAGGCATTTAGGCATTTAGACCTTTATACATTTAAGCATTTATACATTTAAGCATTTAGGCATTTAGGCACTTAGGCATTTACGCAATTAGGCATTTAGGCATTTAGGCATTTAGATATTTATACATTTACGCATTTAGCCATTTAGGCATTTAGGCATTTAGGCATTTACGCAATTAGGCATTTAGGCATTTAGGCATTTAGACATTTATACATTTAAGCATTTATACACTTAAACATTTAGGCTTTTAGAAATTTAGTCATTCAGGCGTTTAGACATTTGGGCATTTAGGCATGTAGGCATTAGGCATTCTGGCATTTAGGCATTTCGGCATTTAGGCATTTGGGCATTTAGTCATTTATACATTTAGACATATAGGTATTTAGGCATTTGGACATTTTTGAATTTTGGCATTTTGGGAATTTTGGTATTTAAGCATTTAAGCGTTCAGGCATTTAAATATGTAGAAATTTATACGTTTCGGCATTTAGGTATATACGCACTTAGTCATTTAGGCATTTAGACATTTAGGCACTTAGCAATTTAGTAATTTATACATTTAGGCATTTTGGCATTTAGGCATTTGGACATTTAGGCATTTAGGCATTTAGGCATTTAGGCATTTAAGAATTTAATCGTTTAGGCATTTACGCATTTAGGCAATTAAGCATTTAAGCATTTAAGCAATTAGGCATTCAAGCATTTAGACATTTATGCATTTATACAGTTAAACATCTAGGCTCCTATACATTTAAGCATTTAAGCATTTAAAAATTTAGGCATTTACCTATTTAGGCATTTAGGCATTTAGGCATTTAGGCACTTAGACATATAGGCATTTAGGCATTTAAGCATTGATACATTTAGGCAGTTAGGCATTTAAGCATTTAGACATTTATACATTTAGACATTTAGGCATTTAAGCATTTAGGCATTTAGGCAGTTATGCATTTAAGCATATAGACATTTAGGAATTTAGACATTTAGGCATTTAGGCATTTAGGCATTTAGGCACTTAGACATATAGGCATTTAGGCATTTAAGCATTTATACATTTAGGCAGTTAGGCATTTAAGCATTTAGTCATTTATACATTTAAACATATAGGTATTTAGGCATTTCGACATTTTTGAATTTTGGCATTTTGGGAATTTTGGTATTTAAGCATTTAAGCGTTCAGGCATTTAAATATGTAGAAATTTATACGTTTCGGCATTTAGGTATATACGCACTTAGTCATTTAGGCATTTAGACATTTAATCACTTAGCCATTTAGTAATTTATACATTTAGGCATTTTGGCATTTAGGCATTTGGACATTTAGGCATTTAGGCATTTAGGCATTTAGGCATTTAAGAATTTAATCGCTTAGGCATTTACGCATTTAGGCATTTAAGCATTTAAGCATTTAGGCAATTAGGCATTTAAGCATTTAGACATTTATGCATTTATACAGTTAAACATCTAGGCTCCTATACATTTAAGCATTTAGGCATTTAAGCATTTAGGCATTTACCTATTTAGGTATTTAGGCATTTAGGCATTTAGGCATTTAGGCACTTAGACATATAGGCATTTAGGCATTTAATCATTTATACATTTAGGCAGTTAGGCATTTAAGCATTTAGACATTTATACATTTAGACATTTAGGCATTTAAGCATTTAGGCATTTAGGCAGTTATGCATTTAAGCATATAGACATTTAGGAATTTAGACATTTAGGCATTTAGGCATTTAGGCATTTAGGCACTTAGACAGATAGGCATTTAGGCATTTAAGCATTTATACATTTAGGTAGTTGGGCATATAAGCATTTAGTCATTTATACGTACATTTAGACATATAGGTATTTAAGCATTTGGACATTTTTGAATTTTGGCATTTTGGGAATTTTGGTATTTCAGCATTTAAGCGTTCAGGCACTTAAATATGTAGAAATTTATACGTTTAGGCATTTAGGTATATACGCACTTAGTCATTTAGGCATTTAGACATTTAGGCACTTAGCCATTTAGTAATTTATACATTTAGGCATTTTGGCATTTAGGCATTTGGACATTTAGGCATTTAGGCATTTAGGCATTTAGGCATTTAAGAATTTAATTGTTTAGGCATTTACGACTTTTAAGCATTTAAGCATTTAGGCAATTAGGCATTTAAGCATTTAGACATTTATGCATTTATACAGTTAAACATCTAGGCTCCTATACATTTAAGCACTTAGGCATTTAAGCATTTAGGCATTTACCTATTTAGGCATTTAGGCATTTAGGCATTTAGGCACTTAGACATATAAGCATTTAGGCATTTAAGCATTTATACATTTATACATTTAGACATTTAGGCATTTAAGCATTTAGGCGTTTAGGCAGTTATGCATTTAAGCATATAGACATTTAGGAATTTAGACATTTAGGCATTTAGGCATTTAAGCATTTAGGCATTTAGGCATTTAAGCTTTTAGGCAATTAGTCATTTAAGAATTTATACATTTAGGCAGTTAGGCATTTCAGCATTTAGACATTTTAGAATTTATACGTTTAGACATTTAGGTATTTGGACACATGTATTTAGACATTTAGGCATTTAGACATTTAGGCATTTATATATTTACACATTTAAGCGTTTAGGCATTTAGACGTTTAGGCATTTCAGCATTTTTGCATTTAGGCACTTAGACACCTATGCATTTAAGCATTTAGGCATTTACCCATTTAGGCATTTAGGCATCTACGCAATTAGGAATTTAGGCAATTAGGCATTTAGACATTTGGATATTTAGGCATTTAAGTATTTAGGCATTTAAGCATTTATACATCTGTACATTTAGACATTTAGGCATTTCGGTATTTAGGCATTTAGGCAGTTACACATTTAAGCATTTAAACATTTAGGCATTTAGGCATTTAGGCATTTATATATTTCCGCATTTAGGCATTTAGACATTTAAGTATTTATAAACTTATACATTTAGGCATTTAGGCGTTTAGACGTATAGGCATTTATACACTTAGGCGTATAGGCGTTTAGGCATTTATGTGTTTAAGCATTTAGGAATTTAGGCATTTTTACATTTAGAAACCTATGCATTTAGGCATTTAAGCATTTAGACACTTAGGCATTTATACATTTAAACATGCGGCCTCTTTTCCATTTAGGTATTTAACCATTTAAGCATTTAGGCATTTAAGCATTTGGGCATTTAGCTATTTAACCATTTAGGCATTTAGGCATTTAGGCATTTACGCAATTAGGCATTTAAGCATCTAGGCATTTATGTGTTTAAGCATTTAGGAATTTAGGCATTTTTACATTTAGACACCTATGCATTTAGGCATTTAAGCATTTAGACACTTAGGCATTTATACATTTAAACATGCGGCCTCTTTTCCATTTAGGTATTTAACCATTTAAGCATTTAAGCATTTGGGCATTTAGCTATTTAACCATTTAGGCATTTAGGCATTTAGGCATTTACGCAATTAGGCATTTAAGCATCTAGGCATTTAGATAGTTACGCATTTATATACATTTAGACAGTTAGGTATTTGGACATTTACACATTTAGGCATTTAGGACTTTAGGCATTAAGGCACTTAGGCATATAGACATTTAGGCATTTAGGCATTCGGGCGTTTAGGAATTTAAGAATTTGGCCATTTAGGCATTTTCGTATTTAGGCATTTAGGCATTTAGACATTTAGGCATTTATACTTAAATACATTTAGGCATTTAGCCATTTAGACACTTAGGCATTTATACATTTATACATTTAGGCATTTTGGCATTTAGGCATTTAGGCATTTAGACATTTAGGCATTTATACTTTTATACATTTAGGCATTTAGGCATTTTGACACTTAGGCATTTATACATTTATACATTAAGCATTTAGGCATTCAGGCATGTAGGCCCTTATCAATTTTGCATTTAGGCATTTATACATTTAGGCATTTAGACATTTAGACATGTAGGCTCTTATCAATTTAGGCATTTAAGCATTTAGGCATTTGGTCATTTAACGATTTAGGCATTTAGGCATTTAAGCATTTACGCAATTATTCATTTAATCATTTAGGCAATTAGATAATTAGGCATTTATACATTTAACCATTTTGGCATTTAGGCACTTAGGCATTTACGCAATTAGGCATTTAGGCATTTAGGCATTTAGACACCTATACATTTAATCCCTTAACCATTTAGGCATTTAGGCATTTAGGCACTTACGCAATTATTCATTTAGGCATTTAAGCATATAGATAATTAGGCATTTATACATTTAAACACGTAGGTTCTTATCCATTTAGGCATTTAGGCATTTAGGTTTTTAACCATTTAGGCATTTAGACATTTAGACATGTAGGCTCTTATCAATTTAGGCATTTAGGCATTTAGGCATTTGGTCATTTAACGATTTAGGCATTTAGGCATTTAAGCATTTACGCAATTATTCATTTAATCATCTAGGCAATTAGATAATTAGGCATTTATACATTTAACCATTTTGGCATTTAGGCACTTAGGCATTTACGCAATTAGGCATTTAGGCATTTAGACACTTATACATTTAGGAACTTAACCATTTAGGCATTTAGGCATTTAGGCACTTACGCAATTATTCATTTAGGCATTTAAGCATATAGATAATTAGGCATTTATACATTTAAAATGTAGGCTCTTATCCATTTAGGCATTTAGGCATTTAGGCTTTTAACCATTTAGGCATTTAAGCATTTACGCCATTAAGCATTTAGGCACTTAGGCATTTAGACATTTAAGCATTTATACATTTAAGCATTTAGGCTTTTAGAAATTTAGCCATTTAGGCGTTTAGACATTTGGGCATTTAGGCATGTAGGCATTAGGCATTTAAGCGTTTAGGCATTTAGACCTTTATACATTTAGGCATTTATCCATTTAGGCATTTAGGCATTTACGCAATTAGGCATTTAGGCATTTAAGCATTTAGATATTTATACATTTAGGCATTTAGCCATTTAGGCATTTAGGCATTTAGGCATTTACGCAATTAGGCATTTAGGCATTTAGGCATTTAGACATTTATACATTTAAGCATTGATACACTTAAACATTTAGGCTCTTAGAAATTTAGTCATTCAGGCGTTTAGACATTTGGGCATTTAGGCATGTAGGAATTAGGCATTCAGGCATTTAGGCATTTCGGCATTTAGGCATTTGGGCATTTAGTCATTTATACATTTAGACATATAGGTATTTAGGCATTTGGACATTTTTGAATTTTGGCATTTTGGGAATTTTGGTATTTAAGCATTTAAGCGTTCAGGCATTTAAATATGTAGAAATTTATACGTTTCGGCATTTAGGTATATACGCACTTAGTCATTTAGGCATTTAGACATTTAGGCACTTAGCCATTTAGTAATTTATACATTTAGGCATTTTGGCATTTAGGCATTTGGACATTTAGGCATTTAGGCATTTAGGCATTTAGGCATTTAAGCATTTAATCGTTTAGGCATTTACGCATTTAGGCATTTAAGCATTTAAGCATTTAGGCAATTAGGCATTTAAGCATTTAGACATTTATGCATTTATACAGTTAAACATCTAGGCTCCTATTCATTTAAGCATTTAGGCATTTACCTATTTAGGCATTTAGGCATTTAGGCAGTTATGCATTTAAGCATATAGACATTTAGGAATTTAGACATTTAGGCATTTAGGCATTTAAGCATTTAGGCATTTAGGCATTTAAGCATTTAGGCAATTAGTCATTTAAGAATTTATACATTTAGGCAGTTAGGCATTTCAGCATTTAGACATTTTAGAATTTATACGTTTAGACATTTAGGTATTTGGACACATGTATTTAGTAAGGATTATTAAATTACGAAGCATTATCGATTCTTACTGTGCAGAATTTATATCCAAATCTGCTAAAGCGTGCTAAACGTTGCTTTTAGAAGCGAGTTCTACTTTTTTAGCTATTTAACAATAACAGACAACGTTCTTAGTGGTCCGCAGTATGATATACCGAGTCTTCAGAGACTTTGACGTTGCGCTGTAGTCGCTGGGCTACAAATGTATTATATATGTAAACTTACATTAGGTTTAGTTACTGCATTAACTCGAAACTTTGCCAGCTAGTAAGGATTATTAAATTACGAAGCATTATCGATTCTTACTGTGCAGAATTTATACCCAAATCTGCTAAAGCGTGCTAAACGTTGCTTTTAGAAGCGAGTTCTACTTTTTTAGCTTTTTAACAATAACAGACAACGTTCTTAGTGGTCCGCAGTATGATATACAGAGTCTTCAGAGACTTTGACGTTGCGCTGTAGTCGCTGGGCTACAAATGTATTATATATGTAAACTTACATTAGGTTTAGTTACTGCATTAACTCGAAACTTTGTCAGCTAGTAAGGATTATTAAATTACGAAGCATTATCGATTCTTACTGTGCAGAATTTATATCCAAATCTGCTAAAGCGTGCTAAACGTTGCTTTTAGAAGCGAGTTCTACTTTTTTAGCTATTTAACAATAACAGACAACGTTCTTAGTGGTCCGCAGTATGATATACCGAGTCTTCAGAGACTTTGACGTTGCGCTGTAGTCGCTGGGCTACAAATGTATTATATATGTAAACTTACATTAGGTTTAGTTACTGCATTAACTCGAAACTTTGTCAGCTAGTAAGAATTATTTAATTACGAAGCATTATCGATTCTTACTGTGCAGAATTTATATCCAAATCTGCTAAAGCGTGCTAAACGTTGCTTTTAGAAGCGAGTTCTACTTTTTTAGCTATTTAACAATAACAGACAACGTTCTTAGTGGTCCGCAGTATGATATACCGAGTCTTCAGAGACTTTGACGTTGCGCTGTAGTCGCTGGGCTACAAATGTATTATATATGTAAACTTACATTAGGTTTAGTTACTGCATTAATTGGAAACTTTGTCAGCTAGTAAGGATTATTAAATTACGAAGCATTATCGATTCTTACTGCGCAGAATTTATATCCAAATCTGCTAAAGCGTGCTAAACGTTGCTTTTAGAAGCGAGTTCTACTCGCTATTTAACGCTATTTAACAATAACAGACAACGTTCTTAGTGGTCCGCAGTATGATATACCGAGTCTTCAGAGACTTTGACGTTGCGCTGTAGTCGCTGGGTTACAAAATGTATTATATATGTAAACTTACCTTAGGTTTAGTTACTGCATTAACTGGAAACTTTGTCAGCTAGTAAGGATTATTAAATTA